>CAIGRB010165990.1:1035-16302 GCA_903798255.1 Fraxinus quadrangulata
TTTTCATAACTTCTTCATCTTAAGTCCGCAATTTGAGTTTTTTATATGGTTGGAAAGCTTATGAAAAGATATTTCTAACATACTAATTTTACTACATAAAGATGAATGAGCAGATGGCAGTTAATATTTAAATTTTCTACAATTTTATTTAGGGTTTAGATTTTCTCCAAATTTATAAAACCAAAAATTTCCATACTTTGCAGATATGATCTACATCATATAAGAAATATGCTGTAAAAATTTTGTGAATTTATGTTGCATATTTCATGACATGCCATTAACTATGCTTCAAGTTTCAATAAAAATGGCATACATGTATTTTTCAACATAATAATTCTATTTACAACGAGATAGTATGCAAGGGAAACAACTTTTATGGCTCTGATACTAATGTAAGAATTCACGGCGTTTTTTAACATGAATTTCGGGTCAAGAAACTTACTTGAAATAATGAATTCTAAAATCTTTTGATGGTTAAATCACCTTGCATTCCAAAACTCCAAAATCCACATTTCTTATTCTCCAATGGTCTCAATCTCGATCACAATGAAAGGAGATTAAAATCTGAACTCACCCCTAAATTCAAAAGTCTACATGGATTTTTTTTTCGGATTTTTTGTTATTTTCTCTTTTTCATCTTTCAAGTTAATGTACTGTATGAATTATATACATATTAAAGGGTGGGACTTATTACGTCCCCCTAACTAATATGTGTTTTACTTCTAAATAAAAAATATTTTTCGTGAGGTTAAAAATAGCGCTAAAAAAATTATACTAGCCCATGGTTAAATCCGTGCTCCCTTGACATTGAGATGAAAGGTTATCTTATATCGACTTGTTGATTTCAATGGAAAGATCTTTGTTGTAATACAACTTGAATAAGATAAGAAATGAGAATATACATCAACAAATTCAGGTGGTACCAACCGAGAATAAATTAAGAGAATGATAATTTAAAATGATTGTGTCATGTTTTGCATCCACTTAAAGATGTTCCCTTTCGTAAGAGTACTCGATTTTTGTAGAGCAAGTTAGAAGAAGCATAATTTGTTATAGTTAAAGATTTTGTTGTTTTAGATTCCGAGTAAATCAAAAAAATGAACATAGCAAAATATTGGAGAAAGATTAGCGTTGACAACCTCAAATTTATTGAGAATAAAAAGATAAAAGTAAAGGACAGGACCCCGTGATTAGAGGCGGATGCCGAACCTGTTATCCACCGGTGGTAGGAAATTGGACAAACATATGATAAAAAAATGCCAATTCTTGTATTCAGTCATAGTATGAATGTTCGATTTGAAATAGTATTGCTACGTAAAACACGTTTTGTACTGTATACTAAGGACTTATTTGGGATACTTTCTGATTCTGTTTTTATTTTTTTGTAAAAAAGGTTCTTTAGAAAATTACATTGAGTTAGCCTCCTCTAAAATTCATATAACTAGACAAAACACCTTTGAAAAATTATCCAAACAGTCCTGTAAGTAATTCTTAATTTCAAAAATAGTTTAACTTTTCAAAAACCCTATATAAATCCTAAATATAATTATATAGAACTTTCATTATCTTATTCCAAAATATCATACTCCAACCGATTGATGCCCTACCTTCATTTGAAGATAACGCAGTGAGTTATAGTATCGATCAAGAAGAAGAAACACATAAAAATAACGAATTCAAATAAATATTTGATTAACTTCAATTTTGAGATACTTCAATACTATGAGATTCTCTCTTATAAAAGTAGTACAATAAAATCCATTGATTAAGTTAATAATCTTTAAAAGCAAACTTAATATCAAAGAAAGGACCATAAAATCAGCCAACTATCAATTATGCACAATTTCACATCGTCACATGTGACAATTCTAGTGTTTTTTTTTTTTTGAGCTTGAAACTGACTATGAAGAAATATTAGTGAAGAAGTTATACAAAGCTAAAAAAAAAAAAAAAACTTTGTAGGTATCAGAAGCTTTCTTTTAATCCGCAAATGGAAAATATTCTTATGCTCACATTAAAATGACGAATATAATTAATGAAATATTTTATTTCTTTGATTAACTTGGTACTTCGATCATATAAAAAGATTAATTAAAATCGGTTGTATATTTTGTGATTTACTGTAACAATTCTTTTTTAAGTGAGACTCTGTTTGGTCCCAAATTTTATTTTATTTTTTTGTAAAATTTATTTTTAATTACATATTTTATGAGATTCATAATTTTTATTAATTTTTCAATTTTATACAAACTTTAATAAAAATATGATTTTTTTTTAGCCAAATAAAAGAGAGGCGGAGAAGGTTCCTATAGAGGAAGCAAGGCAAGAAAATGAAAAATGTGTTAAAAGCCAACTTTTCAAAAAGCAACCTGCTAAAACATCATAATCTAGTAACTTTTTTGTATGAACGATCGGTTCTCACGTATTCTCTTTCTTCATTCTTTTGAATGGATGAAGTTTGTTGGGACTATGTTGCCTTATCTCGCCTTTATTGTCAAAAGATTCTTCTTGCTTTTTGTGTGTGGTTTATTACGTTTTGTTTTGCGAAAAGAAATTGTTTGCTTCTTGAGGTATTTGAATATTGCTCTATTTTTAAATTGTGCTTGTGGGTATCGTTTTTCTTATAAAATCTCGACCATCGGATTGAACTAGTCGAGTTGACCGTGAATTTCTAAATATTAGCAGAATAGATGGTATTCGCTTTAAATAAGATTAAATTTGCATATTAAAAATGAAAGAAAAATCCAAGAACTTATGGTGCATTTGATTGACTTCATTTTTTTTATGAAAAATGTCATTTTCCACTTAAATTCTTACTCTTTGGATGTTTGATTGACTTTTTTTCACCAAAAATATTTTTCAAAAGTTGATCACGTGACTATATTTTCCTAAAAAATCAAGGAAAATATATATATTTTTTTAGTGAGAGAGGTTTTTATTTTACAGGCAATTCACACATACACACACACACTCTCTCTCTCTCATCTAGCCACATTTCTCTCATTTATCCATCAATAAAAGAAAGTGAAGTATAACATTGAAAATTAAATCAATCGAACACATTTAATTAATAATTTACATGTAAATAAGTTCCAGACAATTTATTTATTTTCCATACAAAGCAATCAAACACACCCTTCTTTCCTTTCCACCTTATAGACGTTACGGTTACCTAATTTTTCCACATTCAACATATAGGAGATCGTAAATTGACCATAGAACTTTGTTCAATACTCGAATTATTAGTTGTCCTTTTTCAAGACAAAGAATAATAGTTGGGAAATTATTTTTAAAGTCTATTTGACACGTGAAGAAGACCATTTAAAAGAAAACAAAAGTTTGCACCTTTGATTTGTGATTGCGTGTCAAAGGTAAGATAAGAGGATAATAGACGCTCGTTAAATTCCTTTCGTGGCTGCTCTTGCATCCTCTTATTTGGGATAGAGAGGTTTGGTAGGGAGCACTAACTCACCAAACCTTACTTTATGAACAAGATTTTAGAAGATTTAATGGATGAATTTCTTCTTGCTTCTATATTTCTGTTAAGGATAGGGATAATGGATAAAATAAAATTAGGGTAAATTATATATAAGCCTCTCTTCTTTCAAAATTTTGAATATTGTATACATTTCTTTTGATTTACGATAATTTTAGAGACACCGTTTCCTTTTTCAAAAATTACACAAATCTCGGTTATCGTAAATCTTGAATAATTATGAACTTTCTTTCATTTTATGTCTTCTTTAGCATTAATGTAATACCTAAAATACCGTTTAACAACTTTAACTAAATCGACAACAAACTATTGCTGATAACATCAATTCTTTGAAAATACTTCAACATTTAATCCATTTGAGTAATTATACTGGGGAAGAGAAGATGGAGGGATTGACAAGAAAATAAACTTTTGAATGATCGATTAATTGAAGTTTAAACTTTAAATAAATATATAGACGTCTTACTTCTTAACTATTTTGTTGTATTTTATATTGTGTTGTTGGTTTAGAGCCAAAATGAAATGTATACTATTTTGTTATTCTTAAAGAAGCCACAAGATGGAAGAAAGTTCGTGAGGTATTTTATGCATTATCACTATTATTTATGCTAACATTTAAAAGAAAAGTCGAGTGCCTCTGAAATTGTCATAAACATCAAGGTAGAAATGTGTCATTCAAAACTAAAATTAATATTTTGTGTAATTTTTTAAAAGGGAGAATGTCTCTGAAATTGTCATAAACGCACAAGAATGTATACGTTATTCAAAACTGGAAAATGGAAGTTTGTGTATTTCTTTAAAAATGGTGGGGACGTTTTTGAAACTTTCATAAACCTCAATGGAGGTCTCTATAATTTGCCCAAATGTTTGTTAACCTCAAAATTCGATGGGATCAGACTTCCAATAGATCACGATCATCACTTCGCTTACCTATCAACCTCCAGCAAGAGAATACTTTATTAGCGTGCAAATGTAACTTAAGTTGGTTCTCTTAAAATTTATAGCGATACCCAATCAAGATATTTACACAATAGAAACTACTATTGGACGAATTAACATATCTTATAATTTTATGTGCATTATATTAAAAAAATAAAATTGAACAAGATAACAAATTTTATTAGCTAAAGTTGGCCTAAATTATAGTTGGTCAAGGTAATTACTGTTGTCTTATCTTAAATGAGATAAGTAGACAGGCTAACAACAACTTAAAAAAAAAAAAAGAAAAAAAAAAGGTATAAAGCCTACTTTTTAATGTTGGATTTTTTAGGACTTGTGGATCACATTATGGTTTCTAAAAGATATTGTGGGGTCCCCTTTATTCATAGACCATAGTTGTCAATCATCGTCGACCAATCTCCTATGAAAATTTATTGAGATAGATATTTTTAATCATCAAAGTTGTCATGTTATTCAATGTCACCTATATCAGCCGTCGATACAGAAAAATATTGGTATATTGTGGGGTCCATCTGCTCATGCCACTGACCTTTCGTATTGTGATCAATTTTCCCTTTTCCTTATGTTACGGCCAATTAACATTCTATTAAAGTTATTCGTATTCTCGTCTTATGAATTGTGAGAGAGAAGACTAGCTTGGACACGTAAAAGTATTTTGGCCACGTAAAAGTTTAGTTTAGTCCGTGTCTTTAGTTAATTATTGTCTCAATTAGTATAAATAGATAGTCGAGCAAATTAGACTAGTCAAGACCAAGTCGAATAATCATATACTCAGTTCAATAGCTATCTTGATTCCACGACATATTGATCTCTACAATTATCTTATGATTTATTTTTTTATTTAAGGGTCATTTGATTGTCAATAAATATTACTTTTCAAAAACAAGAATTTAAAAAAAAAAAAATGGGAAAAACACATTGCAGTTCACACGTATTTTGGACGAACTGGCCAATACTAAGATTCCTTTAAACAACTTTATAATCTACGGTTTTTAACATGAGATCGAACCAAATTTTGAATCGATTTTCAAATTTTCCACTTGAATTAGCGGACATGATTGGATGATTATAACTTTGCTAACTACATATCGCCGCCAATCAAGATTGAAATAATTAAATATTTAAAATTTAATTTAATAAATAATAAACCCACTTGGTACATATGTGTTTTCTTTTTAATTATAATTTAGTTCATCTTAGGGTGGGTATGTCTTTGCTATTATAAAAACTTAATCCTCAAAGAGATAAGGGGATGTGCTGAGGAGATAAGGTTTAATATATCATTTGTATGATATAAACAATCATATACCGTAGAATATACCTTTCCCATTCAGATGCCTCAGTTAAGATTGTCATGGATTCTTAAAATCTTTCAAAAATATCATACGTTCTTAATTGAGATTTTAATGAAATCTATTAAAATTTAGGTATTCTTAATTGAGCTTTTAATGAAATTCAATAAATTATTTAAAATTTAGGTATCCTCGTGAATTTATAAAAATTTCATTGATAGAAAGATTTCAAAAGATTTGGATGAATTTCAAATTTAAAAATACACATAATCAATTTTTTTGGAATTTCACCATATTTGATGATATTTTTATGGAATTTGTGGAAATATATTCAAATGCACGAAATTCATTAGGATTTATAAGCTTTTAAAATCCATCAAAGTTGACGACACCTCCGTGATAATTTTTTTAAAATTTTCATTAGTTTTGACACATTTACAGTACAATTATTTTATTTTTATTTTAAAATATTATCTTTATTTTTTGCTGGGATCAAGAATTTTAGTTAAAAAAATAATTATTCTATTATAAACATTTTAAAAAAACTATATTAAAGTTATTTTAAAAGAACTTGATGTGTGTCTCTATACACAAGTGTTGGGTGGTGCTTCGAATATCAGAGTTAGGAATGGAAACTCTTAAATTAAATTTATTTTAAGTTTTTCTTACCTCTAAAACCCATATTTAGGACAAGATATTTAGTGTCATATTAATAATAGATTTATAAATTATGTGATTCAAATAACTCGTTTTATTTATGGGGGTTATGTCCAATAAAATCTAGGTACTCCCGACTCATATTTTAATGAAATTTCTTAAAATCTAGGAATTCTCAGCCATTCATGAATTTTTAAGGATCAATAGATGAATTTTAATAGATTTGAATGGATTTCAAATTAAAATTTAAAATGCATATTTTAATGAGATTTTTTATGAATTTTGTGAAAATCTATTTAAATTCATTAAATTCAATAGAATTTATAATCTTTCAAAATCTTATTTGAGGACTCTCCGCTTAGTCTTTTCAGTAATAGTAATAAATTTGAGCTATATCATCTTTTCCTTTTCTTGTTGGAGTAAACGTTGGATTAGATTTTGTAACACATTATCTAAAAATTAGACCTTGCGGCTTGCACTTTCGGGAGTCGAATAATATTCTAACAGAATTTAGTAATAATTATAATTTCATTAATTATACATAACATTATCCTTCCTATTTTCATTTAAGAAAATATCCTTAGATTATTTATTTAACCCAAGGTCTGGTCCTTACATTGGCAAAATAAAAGGTTAGGTCTTAGTTTGAACTTTCCTAAAAGGTTAGGTCCTTCAAATGCAACTTTGCCTTTTCATTTTTGTCTACCTGCCTACTTCTAAAAGCAATAAAAGACCTCTCCAGAGAAATGTCCCTTTCTGAAATATTACTTCTACGTTTAAGATGCTAGCAAGATGAATTTGGCACGTGATCAAGAATTTAATTTTTAAAAATTTATTTTTAGAGACAATTATCATCGACTACAAACTGGTAAGACTTGTAAGGAGGGTTAGGTAACGTTGTGACGTTACCTCGTTGAAAAATACTTAATCATCATTATTCTTCATTATATTTTGAATAAATTATTTCATTACGATAAGTGAATTGTTTCGATTTTTACAACTAGTCTAATATTTCGATGGACAATCACTTTAAATACCTTAAACTATGTTAATACTTTCTAAAAATAAATGTTTATTGTAATCGATTCATGGAAAAAATTAGTAATAGATAACACTTCCTCCACACGCTAAAAAGAGAACTTGTATTAAAAAAAATGAACCTGAAAATCAGTGTTAAAATGCACGTATATATGAAGCATATGCACATATGCTCGGGACATTTTTGATATGTCCCGTATATGGGGTATGTGCATGATAATGTGGTCAACCCATTTCTTTGATAGCATATGCGCACTTAAATGTCAAAATATGTACGCATTGTGTTAAAATTTCTAAATTAGTTTAGCAAAATTCAGCCAATATATATAACTTATAAAAAAAATAATAATAATAAATTGAGTCCAATAAATATCAAATTAATCCAAGCTCATAAATTATATACAACAATTTGTAAGGTTTTGACATTTAGAAAAATCAAAAATCAAAGTAATTTTTTAATTATGTCGAGCTTGGGCCACCTTCTTCTTCAGCATTCCTCTAGTTTCAGTATTGAGATCTTCATTGGGTTGCAATTTTAATTTTTGTATTGTTCACCTAATCAAAATTTTAAAAAGTACCTTTGCACCAATGGATTTTGAAATTTTCGAGTTAAAAAAGAAGCCTGATAAATATAATTTTGTATTGGATGACATGAAGATGACTTGGATGAAGAGATAAAAATTGGATTGGAATTCGATAAAGAGAGGTAGACAAGATTAATATTTTTTTTTTTAAGCTAGTGTTCATATCTAATCTAAAGGGAGTGTATTTAATTGAGATTTTTAATGGATTTTTGAGATTTTAAAAGTTTTTGAGATATTTAATGTAAATTTTTTGAGGCTCTCTAAAATATTGTTTATTCAATCGCGACTTTTATCAACTTTTGAAAAGTCTTTAAGGGCTTGCTTGAGAGTTTTTTTTTCCAACGGTTTTGATCGATTTTAGGTGTCGTCGTTTTTAGGAGATGGAAAAAAAAAGTGCTTGCTATTTTTTGGGTGGCATCGATTTTAGATAATTTAAAAATCATCCAAAATCGATATAGTATAATTTTGATCGATTCTCTCAATTTATTAAATCGACGAATTACTCTTTCTCATATTCTCTTCTAATTTTACCATTTATAAAATAATTATTTTCAACCAACTTTTTCTTCAAAACTAACTTATAAATAAGAATATATTAATTAAAAAATTATTTGTAAGCAAATAATTTTAAAAAATATTTATAACTAAAATATTGCTTATAAGATAAGAAAACATCATGTAATTAAAAAATTACGTATAAGTAAAAAAATCACTTTCATGTAAAAACAATTGTTTATAAAATAAAAATACTACTAATAAGACAAAAAATTCACTTATAAAATATTAAAAAAATATTTATATGTAAAATATTCACTTAAAATTATTTAAAAGTACAAAATTAATTTATAACTATAAAATCTACTTATAAATAAAAAATACTAACATAAAATTTTAAGTAAATATTAAAATTTATTTAATTTTTTAACTTAAATATTAACTTACATGTAAAAAAAATTATCTATAAGAAAAATATCACTTATGAGTAAAAAATTTTAATATAAGAAACTATGAATTGAAAATTTTATTAATGGATATATATGTAATTTTACTCTCTTAAAAAAATTTCAGAAGTGACAATAATAAACTCTCGAACATAAGTTGGATTATTTTAAAAATTGCTTCTAAAATCACTCAAAATTGATCTGTTCATAAAAACTTAAAATTGATATTTTAAAAAATGTTCATAACATGTATGCCGAAACTCCCAAGCAGGTCCTAAAATTCACGATTTATTCAATTAAAAATTTTTTATAGCATCTTCGAAAAAATTATATTTTTAAAAAGCATATTCTACAATTTAGGGAGCATCTATAAATTTAGATAATATATATTTTTTAATACTTTCAAAAAGCTCTTTATATTTAGCACTTATTTTTACTATTCTAAAAAAATATTTATTTTTTTCCTTATCTTTCATTTTCATTAGCCTCCCTCCAAAATAATTATATTATTTCTTCAATTGAAATACTTTGAATGCATTTAATTATATAGAGTGAATTTGGCTCTCCAAATTTAAATTGTCAAACTCGCTCTCAAAATTAAAATGTTAATTTAAAGAGTTTTTTGGAGTATAATTTTAAGGATTAACTATTTAAAATAAAGAGTATCTTATATGTATTTTTAAAATGCACTTAGAAATCTATATACGTCTTAGAGTATTCAAATTGTCATGACTTTTAAAGACTTTTATAAAAGTCTCCAAGATACTAATTTTTAAGCAGATGGTACAAAAATAAATCTTAGAATTTGTCTCTTATTCATCTGAAGATTTTAGAGACTTCACAAACAAAAAAAAAAAAAACACACCGTATTGTTTATTTTTTTCAATATTTTTCTTTCATTTTTCCTTCTACTAATATTGGAGTTATGATTAAAAAATTATTTTTTTTCTACCGATTATATTTGTTTTTATTTTTTATTTTCTCTCTTACTATTTATCGCGATTTTATATGAAAAAAATTAAATTGTAACTAAAGATTCTTACAACTTTTTTTTCTTTATCATCTATTTTTTATGAAAATTTTTATTTGTAATTAAATTACAAGAAGACTAATTTATAATTAAATTTAAATATATTAATTTTTTTTTCACTTTATATATATTATTTGGATTATTATTTATTTAATTAAAGTGACTTAAATTTCCACACAAATCTATAAAAATTCACATAATTCATAAAAGTCATCACTTAAAAAATATTTATAAAATTTTTCAAAAGTTTGAATTCAATACACCCTTAATTGCAAGAATTGATGACCATTTTTTACTTATAAGTAAAAATTTACATAAAAGTGAAAATTCTAAGTTTAGCGAAACAAAAAGTTATCTCCTTGACCTACATATATGTACACACCTGACTCGAATATCATTGTGCACATTAACAATTTCAGCCAAGTTTCCTCTCACAATATCTATATCTGTGTCCACACAGCAGTAGCTTCCTTTGAACGACAAACAAACCGAAGCATCAAGAACAAATCCCATATTTCCGATCATGTAAAAACACCCCATAAAGATCCGATCCATTTTGAATTCAATCTAATTTTCTGCCATTAATTGAGGTTTTTTTACGATCAAATTTGTGGGTGTTTTGCAATAATGACAAGGAAGTGCTCGCATTGCAGTCACAACGGGCACAATTCTCGGACGTGCCCGAATCGAGGGGTGAAGCTTTTTGGGGTCCGATTGACAGATGGGTCGATCCGGAAGAGTGCAAGTATGGGTAACTTGACCCATTATATGTGTGGTGGTAGTGGAAGTGGGACCCCTTTAAACGGCGTCGCTCATGATTCCCCGGCCGGCACGCCAGACCACCCGTCATCTGGTTCCGGTGTTGCCGATGGATATGCCTCAGAGGACTTTGTTGCCGGGTCGTCTTCCAGCCGCGAGAGGAAGAAAGGTTTAAAATTTTAATAAATTTTTAGTTATTTTCTTTTCGTGTATGATTGCGTTTAGCTATATAGATTTTTGATTTGTAATATATTTGATGTTTGTCTATTGAAGTTTGGATCTAAGGAATTTTGGTTCCATTGGAAATTTTGCGAATACAAGCTTTAGCCCAAAAAGAAAAGGATAAGTGATCAGATTTGTGATTTTTCCGTTCCTCTCTTTCTCTGTGTGTGGGCTCATATATAGAAATTGCTGCAGGGTAATATGAATGCCTTTTCAATTATCTACATGCATACAAAATGGTGTGTGGGTGTGTGTATCTCTCTGTCTGCAGAAAGATCCTGTATTTTGTTCATACATGTCTTTTAAAAATTCGTTGGAATGTTTGAAGTGATTGGTTCTGATGATATTCTACCGAAGAATTAAAGCATGAAAGAGGGGGTTTTATTTTTTGTAAAATCCTGTTGATTTGACCTTGTCTTGAGTTAATTGCAGATGGGAAGAAATCTTAAAATAATAACAAAAATTGGGCTTTTATAAGCTCGTATAGACTCGAAGAAATGTAATGAAGATCATGCTGCTGTTATAATGGTTATATCTCTATTTGTTTTTTTTATTTTTAAATGACGGAGACCTATGAACAGTCTGTCAAGGCCAAAATGAATAGATGAACCCTAAGACAAAATGAGATAGTTACTCCTTCACATGAGGCAGAGCCCCTTTTTCTTTAAGGGGGTTACGGGCAAAAACCAAAGGAGAAAACTGATCACTCCTTTGGTTAGTTTGCATCTTGTAACCTACAACTAGATTTAGTTATCTGTACTGTAAAGAGAAATCTAGTATTAACAGAGATACTCGGTTGCAGTCACAATTTTTTTGAATGAATTGGTTAAAATTTCTGTGCTGTTTGGTTTCTTGAAGTTTTGTTATTACTAAGCAACCATCTTTTCAATGCAGTTGACCATATGATTCTTCTGTTATATCCATTATTTTTATTACCTTTTTCTAGGTTTTGTTGAGTTGATAAGTACATAACTCGAGTTCATCATAATAACTGGTCATGTTTTTGGCCTTGTGAGAAGTTATTTTGGGTCTGAAGGCTTGAAATATCAAGAAAACTCAGATGGCATGTTTGGCAAGAAGGATTGGATAGTACTTGATAGAATTAAGGAAGAAAAAGAAGTCAACAGCTCTATAGTTCCCCCACCAAAAAAATACAGATTCAGTGCGCATGGTTGAAACTTCTGTTTATCAATTATTGTCACCTGTGAGGGTGCCAAATTTTCAATAGATTGCCTGATTTTGACTGACCCATCATTTTGAATGTTGGTGGTGTATCTGTCATTATACACACTTGTAAACTCTCTTCGTGCATACTTATTCTCGGAGTTCTCGTGTTATCGGTTACGTATGTTTTTATGTTTGAAACAGTCATTTGTTTGATTTTCAGGTGTTCCATGGACTGAAGAAGAGCATAGGATGTTTCTGCTTGGTTTGCAAAAGCTTGGTAAAGGCGACTGGCGCGGAATTGCTCGTAGTTATGTAATAACCAGAACACCTACTCAGGTGGCTAGCCATGCCCAAAAATACTTCATCAGGCAAAGCAATATATCCAGGAGAAGACGACGTTCCAGCCTCTTTGACATTGTGGCAGATGAAGTAAGCATTCCTTTTTTTAACTTTTATGTATAAAAAGAGGATGATACCAATACATGGTAAGGAGGATGGAATAGTATTGGACCATACTAAGGAAGAATGATAAGCCCATATTTATTTCTTACATATTATGTCCTGCATACCAGATATGTTACCAGAGAAAAAAGTTGTGGCTTTGATATTGCCAAAGATGCGTCTTATTTTTTTTGTGGTGAAGCTCTCTAAAATGATTTTGCTTAACATGATATGCAACGTGAATGCTAGATGATTGGCAAATTCCTATTGATCAATGGCTGTAAGAGCTTCAATACAAGTTGATTTGTTCAAATAAAATATTTTGGACTGAACTAAAATATTTTGAATATGACAATGAAATAGTTTCTATTTTCTTGTGATAATTTTACAGGCAGCAGACAATCCTGTGGTATCAAGAGACTTTTTCAGTGTAGACCCTCCACAAGCCGAGGCACAAAGCAGCTCCGCATTTCCTCCTCTTCCTGTGGATGAAGAATGTGAATCAATGGAATCTGCAAACTCCAACGAGGGCGAGACCATGCTTCCTAAACCCGAGGGTGCCCAATACCCATACCCTGCTGTATATCCTGCTTATGTTGCTCCGTTCTTTCCATTGTCCATCCCATTCTGGCCAGGGTACAATACGGAGCCCGTTAAAGAAGAAACCCATGAAGTGCTCAAGCCAACAGCTGTCCATTCGAAGAATCCAATTAATGTTGACGAGCTTGTTGGCATGTCAAAATTAAGCCTAGGGGAATCCATTGGCGATTCAGGGCCGTCTTCTCTCTCTCTAAAACTTGGCGAAGGCTCTACAAGGCCATCCGCTTTCCATGCTAACCCAGGATCTGGCAGTTCAGGTATAAGATCTAGCCACAGCCCAATTCGGGCCGTGTAGAGAATATTTACTGGTGATGTAGGTTCACTCCGTGCCCATTAACTCTCGCCACCATTTGTTAATAGAAGACAATAGCGTTTAGGATGGCTTGGGTAAGTTGTAGTTTTATCTATTAGGTTTTAATAAGTTTATGTTGGAGAATGACTTATCATAATTACATCAAATCCTATATAATTTGAATCTTAACATTTGTACAAGTGAAAATACACTTTGGTAGCTTTATTTTATTTTTTGTCATTTTCATTGATTTGACTTTTGAGATTCTACTTAGTCGATGATAAAATTTACTTATAATTTTTCTGTTCTCCAATCATTTTTCCTTTTATGTGGGGGAGGGAGGGAGGGAGATGCCATTTGGGAAATTCTCCACTTTCATCTTGATTACTAGGATGGTATCAGCAACACTATTAACAATCTTTTCAAATCTCCAACCAGTTTAAATAAATCTAATTTTGAAGATTCAAAAAGGGAGATGAAAATCAGATTTAAAATCAGATTTTTGGTGAATTTTGATCAAAATTGATGAAATGTATGGTTAAAAAGTTTGGATCCTTATGAAATGTTTGGTTAAAAGTAATTATTAAGTGAAAATTATACAAAACAAGAGTTTTTAAGATTCAATTTCAAATTTCAAATATGAGGTTTCACTTTTCAACAATTAGATATTGAATTAATAATTAAATATTATAACACCCAAATCCTAATTTTATTTCATTTATCTTCCTCTTCTCCATCTCCGACAATCGGCAACCCATTCAAACTCCGACAATAGGCGACGAAGGAGGTGCGCTGGCCAATGTTGAGAATGACTTTTTGTTTTCCGACCTACCTTATCTCTCTTCCTTTCTCTCCATTCTCTCTCTTCGACACCGTTAGCGCTTTGCTGTGAACGCCGCTTCATCTCCCTAGCGCCATCGTCTCTCTCTCTCTCTCTCTCTCTCTCTCTCTCTCTCTCTCTCTCTCTTTTCCCTTCTTCTGCATCTGTTTCTGGTTGGTATGGTGGTGGAGATAGTGCGGTGGTTTAGGAATTTTCCACACGATGGTTGGGTTGTTTCTGTGGGTGTGGTAGTGTTGGAAGAAATCCTCGATTCTAGTAGGCCGTGGTTGATTGGAGTTGTAGGTGGATGTGGTGTGTGGTGTTGGAGTAGGCATTTTTGGGGGGTGGCAACGGCAATGTGTGTGATAGTCATGGCATCGTTTCTTGCGGCGGTGGTGGTGCGTTTATGTTGTTGGCGACAGTGATATGTTTCTATGATGTTGGTGGTGCGTTTTTGTGGTGTTGGTAGTGGTCACAAATGATTTGGTTGATTGTGACCAATAAATAAGTTGACGTATAACCAATGAAATAGATAAATTGTTACCAATAAATATTGTTTGACCTAAAAATTTATTAATTTGTGACCAATAATTTGATAAATTATAACCTAAATATAATTTGTAATCAATTAATTTGATATTTTGTTACCATAAAATAAGTTGTGACTTATAAAATTTGTGATTTGTGACCAATAAATAATATGTGATTATTAATTTGATAGATTTGTGACCGATAAATAAATTATGGCGTATAAATTTTTAATTTGTAACCGATGAACAAATATGACCTATAAATTTTTTGAATAGTGACCGTAAAATAATTTGTGACATATAAAAATTGTGATTTGTGATCAATTAATAATATATGACCAAGTGTATGAAATTTGTAACCAAATTATATGGAATTGTGATCTTAATTTTTTTAATTAATAAAATATATGTTTAATTAATTAATTTATAAATAAAATT
>CAIGRB010165990.1:20559-49692 GCA_903798255.1 Fraxinus quadrangulata
TATATTATTATTATTATTATTATTATTATTATTATTATTATTATTATTATTATTTAATCAGAATATTGACAATGTGCGATCTTTGCTATTAGCTTCCAACAAAACATTAACTTGTGGTAAAACTAAATTCATACTATGTTACTATGTAGTGTCATATGGCATCAGCAACATTTTACATGTTAGTAGACTCCACTAATTCATTGTCTAATGATTAATTTATGGACTGCGCTACATGTATAGAGGTTTTGTTTCACAGAACCTCTACAGACAGCACACATCGGGAGGGCGGAGGAAAATTTGAACCATTTTTTAATCAGGTTGGTCCCATGTGGGACCCACCTCATGTGAGAGGTCGGTAAGACCTTTGTGAACGCCATTTCTGTACGCTTGGATTAATTCTTAATTTATTGTCAAATGACTTCATTAGAGTTTGAGCATATTATTTTCGAAGAATGTATTTTGGAATATTAGATTGATGGAGAATGTGTGGTTAAAAAAGAAGAAAAAATTATTGATGTAATGAAAAATATTATTTTGCCCTTATTTGGTTTGGATTAAAATCCAATTAAAATCTTAAATCAAAGTTAACAATTAATTTTAACCATACATTTCATGACCTACAACTTTTCAACAATACATTTCATCAACTTTTTTCAAAATCTACTAAAAATCTGATTATAATCTCTACCAAACGGTGGCTTTATCGAAGAATGTGTGATTAAAAATAAGTAGAAAAATGAAAACGAAAATTTTAATGTGGCTCAAACTGGGGTTAAATTAGTATTTAGATTTGTGCTAAGCATCCATAATGCTACATAAATTTGTTCTATATTATACCAGTTACAATATTAAAACTCGGCTGTCACTATAATTTAGAACTAAACGAAATCATTCAAAGAAATAAATACTTGTGAATAAAAAAGAGGAATTAGTCTATTTGTACATAATATTCCTTACCGAAAATGTTACACACTCTCACACGTGCGCGGGGACAACGTGAATAGAAAACTCTCAAAAATGTGGTCTCCACACCCTATTGTGAGTGTGTGTAAAAAATTAGGTAAAAAATTTTTATGTACATGTAATATTGTCCAAAAAAGAATCCATGTGCCTAACCATGGCCACTAATACAAATATTACAATGAATTAATTGTTGCAATTTCTAGGTTAATTTGAATTCAATCAGAAACCATAACATATCTGGAACTTTTGATAAACGTTTAACAGATTTCGATAAAAATTATTAAGATATATTGTTGAAAAGTTGATGAAAATTTTGGATTCCAATAAATGCGTGATTAAAATTAATTATTGACTTTAATCTTAATTTTTTAATATTTTTTAAGCTATCCCAAACAAATATTAAAAATTTTAATTATATTTTCAAATATAATTTTTAAATGTTACATTTACATTTAATCACAATCAAACATGCATAATTGATGAATATGAAGTCATCCCGATCCAATGTGGTGCATTGAATCAAATTCGTACAAGCAAACAAACCCAACTGTCACCAATAAAATATCAATACTTGAAAGTTTAATAAAATAGTTTAGTAATGATGGTACAAATATTAATAAACTTTTCAATCTCCAACAAGTTTACATAATCTTAAAGAGAACAGTGTGGTCCACATCTTATAATTTTTTTTTTCTAATTCTCCTTTAAAAGTTCTTCAAAAAAAAAGAAAAAAAGAAAAAACTTTTAAAATTATTTTCTAAACAAATAAAATAGCTACCAATCCCGATCATGTTGTCGACCCGAACAAATCATCTGATCATTTTATCAATGTTTCAATCGATGGGACAGTGATTCAACCGTTGAGTCATTGTTGAACTGCATCGAGTTAAAAAAATAATTTTTAGAACAGATCGACAACATTATGCTAAAATTGAATATATATATTTTCAAAAACATTTATTACAAAAATTATGTAGTTGTTATAGCGGTCAAGGTACTCATATTTCCCACAAGAAGCACGGGTTTGAATCTCTCCAAGCGAGACTATGATGTTATATTTTACTATGGACCAATTTGTTAACAACTGATTTAGATTGAATTGGATTCCATTTTAACTGGCAGGGTTCGGACGATTATGGACCGATATGATTGGTTCTTGACTAGGTCCTTTGACAATGGACCAATTAATGCCAACCGAACTGATCCACTGTCCGATTCGCCCATTTTTGGGTCGAAACGTTTAGTCCTATTTTAATAATTATGCTAAGTAAGGTACTTTTTTTTTTCCCAAGAAACTCATTTTTTTTCCAAGAAACTCATCTACAAAAAGCAAAAACAAAATTAAATTCATGTTAAAATGGACCCATAATAAGTTCAATTAGACGAGTTATATGCATTACACTTAATGACACATTTATTGTGCCTAAATTGAATTGTGACTGTACACCAGTGGATCCACTACATTATTGTACAATAAAGTAGAATACATTTTTATATGCGGTCAACTAGACTCGTGCTAAGCATTACAGTGACAGTGGATCTCATCATTTTATTGTCCAATAAAATGATACGCAATTTTTTCACTAGACCATAAAGTAATATATCCATTCCCTACTAGACTTGTTTTAGAATGGATAGTGAAATTTAACGACTAGACTTGTGCTGAGATCCGATTTTTAAAAACATACAAACAACGTAGTGATTGAACAATATCGATTACATAGTCGAATGATAAATTTACAGCACAAAGTGAGTTTCATGTTGTAGTCTGAAATCATTTTATGCCCCGAATCAATGGATGACTTAGTCTGCCCAATTTACCCTTTCGCGCGTAGCATGTACAAAAGAATGACTACATGGAAAATGTCGAGGGCAATTATGGAAATTCAAACAAAAAAAACTATATTTCATATATAATATACATGTTCCTATTTAAGCCACGTTAAAATTTTTATTTTCATTCTTGTACTTTTTTCAACCACATATTTTTCAATAAATTAATATTTTCCATCACATCAATAATTTTTCTTTCTTTTTCAACCACACATTCTCCATCAATTTACTATTTTAAAATACATTATTTCAAAATAATGTAACTCAAACACGTTATATATATATATGATCACACCTCAATTTCTTCACATATTTCAATAAATTCACAATTACTATTTATTTATTTATTGTTTCGTGAAACTAGACGCTAAAGCCACGTGTTATATACACAATCACAATGTAGGCCCCTACAGTAAAAAGCTTACACGCCGGCCAGTGCCCAGTTGTATCATATATGTTATTACCGAACCACATATACTACAAGATCCTGATTTTTCTTGCCTGTCTCATTTTTTATTTAAAGCCAAATCTGGTAAAAGTATTAACGAAATTCAAGAGGACTGACATGTTCTTGCATATATAAGTACAGGGATTTTGGGATTTTGGTTTTGTTTTGTCGGTCTGTTGGTGCTTTCTGAGGAAGATGGAGGGAGCGGATTATCTTTCGGATGAGAGGAAGAAGGCTCAGTTCGATGTGGATGCTATGAAGTTTGTATGGGCTGGCTCTCGCCACGTCTTTGAAGTTTCTGATCGAATTTCTAAGCTCGTCGCCAGTGATCCTGTAATTTGGTTTCTTCTGCGTCTTTTTTTCTTTTTTGAATTGATTTTCGGTTCTGTAATTTTAGCGTGCGTTGGACGATGAGTAGTGTTAATTAGGGTTCCTGATTCTGATTGCAGCGCAATGTGTATGAACAATTGTTGGTTTGGGATTTTTTCTTTCAGCGGCATTGAAAAAAAAATCGAAAATGCTATGTGTAGCTTATGGTAAAAACACATAGAGGTGTATGGACACTTGTGTCTCCGGGAGAGTCGGGTAGGCCCGGAGCCCTCCCAATAAGGGGGACACAAGTGTCTTTATGAACACCTCTACGTGTACCATATCGTACACGTAGCACAACCCAAAAAAAAATTGGCATGTTTTGATACTTCTTTTGTACTAGTTTGCCTAAAGAACCAAAAAGTTAAAAGTTACATCAAAGGTTTTTTAATATTTTGATCTTTCACTTTTCACGTGTATAAATAAAATAAAAATAAAAATAAAAAAGTCTTATGAATTACTGCTTTGAAAAAAGAGTCACTTTGGGAAGGAGAAGTACTTTTTTTTATTGTGCTTCTTGATTAGCCATTCTTCTTTATATGATTTGAACGACTACTCTGATCTGGACTTTTGTATTGGGAATTAAAGGGGAAACATAGAATACTGATTCTTAAACGAGTATATAAAGAAGGAACTACTCAATTTGTGCTAAGAAATTTTGTTGAGTATATCACATCTAATTATCTTGCAAGTATATAGGTTTAATATTGAATCTTGTTTGAGTACTCATGTTGTCCGAGCATTTCAATGTCTAGGGAATTGTGTGAGGCTTTGTTTGGATAGATAAATGTGGAGATTTGGGGATTGACTTGTACATGGAAGTATTATAAATTAATTAACTGTGTAACCGAATAATTTTGTTAAAAGTTTTGATCCTTGATTTTTCAAGAAGTACAAGGAATCTAGAACTAGTAAAGAATAAAGAGGATTTCATTTAGAACCGGAGATTCAAAGCCATCATAAAGGTGTTTAACAATATTGTTGGATTTGGCCAAGGGTTTGAACTGTGTATATCTTAAAAGCATTTAATGAAATGAGATGATTATTTGTTATGAATATTGATTTGAAAGTGATTTATGAAGATATATAGAGCAATGCATTTTATTATTTCCTATGCTTTTATTTATCAATTATCTCGAAGAGAAGCTGTACAATTTTGATAAAAGGATTATTTGACTTTTTTCTTTTACTTTAAGTCCATATGATAACAATGTGTTATTATGGGATATAGGCTTTCCGAAAGGATGACAGAACCATGCTCCCAAGAAAAGAATTGTTTAAGAATACTATTAGGAAGGCAACTTATGCATGGAAACGGATTATTGAACTTCGTCTATCCGGTAACCCTTTACTTAGCTTTTGATGTAATTTAATTTGTTCATTGACAGAATTTTTTTTTCCCATATGATTGTCTTTCATCTCACAACTTCACTATTTCAATTATTGCAGAAGAAGAGGCAGCTAAGTTAAGGTTTTATGTGGATGAGCCCGGTTTTACTGATCTTCATTGGGTACTTCTTTTATCTTTTGATTTCTATGTTTTTGTACATAATGCATAGCTATCACATTGCAATCATTTCCACTTACGAAGGCCGGATATTGATAATCGTAGTTCAAATTGGATAATCTTAAGTGAGAAAATGTTCTAGCTGTGTTTATGCAACATGAATCCGTGTGTTGGAAAAAAGGGAATATGCTCTTATTTGTTGTGTTAAAAAATGTTTCATTTGAGTATCTTACAAAAAATTTAAAAAATAAACAAATACATAAATAAATAAATAAAAATATCAAATTTGTATTTTCTGTTTTCCGATTTGTGCATTTGATTTTTATAAATGTTTTTGACATATAGGTAAACAAGCACATCTTTTACCATTTGATACCTGGCACCATATATGAAAACTGAACATAATCTAGCAATTTTTCTAGGAGTCCTCTCTTTTTCAATAATTTTCAATCCATGATACGTTCCTTTCTCACTTCTTAAGTCTTCCATCTGTAAACTGCTCCAACCTTTTGACTCACTTGCACTAATCTGGTATGTAGGGAATGTTTATTCCTGCCATAAAAGGACAGGGTACTGATGAACAGCAGCAAAAATGGTTGCCATTGGCCTATAAGATGCAAATAATTGGCTGCTATGCACAAACTGAACTTGGTCATGGCTCCAATGTACAAGGTCTTGAAACCACTGCAACATTTGACCCTAAGACTGATGAATTCATAGTTCATAGTCCAACATTAACTTCAAGCAAAGTAAGTAACATAGTCGATAAGAGGTTGATAATATTTTTTTTTCTTGTTGAAAATTGGGAGAGATCTTTTGTCACTATGCATCTGTTTATTGTACTACAGTTGTTTTTTTATCTACTTCAGTTTTTAATTTCTTATTCGGAGTCAACTGTGTATGGTTCAGTATAGTTATGATTCTATGTTTTCTTCATCGATTTTCTCGAATTTGGTTCTTATTCTGTGTCTTATTTTCTGAATAGTGGTGGCCTGGTGGACTAGGTAAAGTGTCCACCCATGCTGTTGTTTATGCACGCCTTATTACAGATGGTAAAGACCATGGAGTTCATGGTAAGAATATATAACCTCTATTGACATTGATATCCAATTTCGTTCTTGGACTTGTTAGTCTTAAGTATTCATACTGTTTAGGCTTTATTGTCCAACTACGGAACTTGGAGGACCATACTCCTCTCCCGGGAATAACCCTTGGTGATATTGGAACAAAATTTGGAAATGGAGCATACAACACCATGGACAATGGTGTGTCAAGATTTGATCATGTACGTATTCCGAGAGACCAAATGTTGATGAGGTATGTCACCGTTCAACTCAAGTATAGCATTTGCACTTATCAATTTTCCTTTCAGGATAGTTTATGAATATTTACGATGCTACTCTTGTCAACTTTGGGATGGTATTGGTTTTTGAAGTATGTTGTTTGTTAGATGTTTATTGTAAAAACCTTGAAATTTTTTGGCACAAGTACAAATGCGATTGCAGGCATGCCAAAAATTCAGAAGTTGAGAATTTGAGGCATCTATATCAAGCACTTGCAATTACTCCCGCAAATCTCTTTAACTACATTCACTTTTTTAAATGAAAGGTTTTCTATCCGTTAGAAAAAATGTCGAAAAGTTCCATCATTCCAGTGATACCCACTATGTTGCACTGTCCATTTACCATGAAATTACCCGTGTGTATTTATTCATTAGAAAGTATGAATATCTAGGACACAAATTTCTTTTGCTGTAGGGTTTCACAGGTTACGAGGGAAGGAAAATACAAGCAATCGGATGTACCCCGGCAGTTGGTCTATGGGACTATGGTTTATGTACGACAAACAATTGTAGCTGATGCTTCTTGTGCTTTGTCACGAGCTGTTTGTATTGCTACTAGGTATAGTGCTGTCCGTAGGCAATTCGGATCACAGAATGGTGGACCTGAAACTCAGGTATTCTGGAGTGCTTTTTGATGGCCAAGTCCTATTTGAAGTGTAGACTATCTTGAAATGTTTACTTGGCATGCTTTTTTCACTGATAAGAAAAATGCTTTTTTAACATAATTGTCATATTAAATATATGATCATTTGGTGAAATTTGTATCATTAACTGGTCTAAGAGTCAATTCTCAAGCCTGTTCAAGTCGACGAGTCATCCTGTTCAACATTTTCACCTGTTACCTAGTTTTGTGCTGCTATCTTCTTAAATTGATAATTCTCCTTACTTTCTTAATCGTGCCACAATGAACCTAATACACACCTTAGCTGCAGTTTTTACAGATATGATCCACTTGTCCAATTAATTAGAGGGAGCCTGTCAAATTAAATGTTTGTGTTGGAAACACTTTCCTGTACTTGCTTTTTATTTTGTCCTTGTTATTCAACATATTACTACATTTTCTGGGTGGATTCTCTCTTTTTACCCTTATATTTGACATATGTGTTATGCTCATCACTTTACAAATGTGACAGTGAGAAGTTAGGAACAACGTTAGATAAGGTATGTGTTCGTCTTTTTATATTCTAAAATTAAGTATCCATCATTACTTAAAAGAACTAGTATTCAAGGTTTCATTGTTTCTATGCATAATGAATAAATAGTACAAATTAAAAGGAATTTTTCTTATTTGATCAGAGTTATTCATCTACTCATCAAAGCTCAAAAGTATTGTTAATGAATTTGGCGTAAATGGTCACTCGTTTCTGTGATTCAACATTTGCTGCGGGAATATCAACGACTTACTGCAATATGGACTTTGATGTTTAGTATTATGGTGATTGATAGGACAAGTGTATGGTATGGACTGAATGCTTTAAAATATTGGTGCTTCACAAAATCTGTTCATTGCATGCTTCATGTATTTAATTTTGGTTTAAAATTGTGCAATGCATGCTTATTTTGTTTGCAATTTGAGGTAAACTTTTTGAGGTAAACTTAATTATTAATCCCCATTGGCACCTCTTCGGTTTACAGGTCATTGACTACAAAACTCAGCAAAGTAGGCTCTTCCCTTTGCTAGCTTCTGCTTATGCCTTCAGATTTGTTGGTGAATGGCTAAAATGGCTATACACAGATGTGACCCAGAGACTGCAGGCTAATGACTTCTCAACATTGCCTGAGGTTCATGCATGCACTGCAGGGTTGAAGTCGCTGACTACTTCTGTCACAGCCGTACGTAATAAAGTTTTCTTTACCCTGTCTCTCTCTATCTCCGCCAATGTGTGTGCGCGAATGTGGGGAAGCTTGTGCGTGCTTGTGTGCTCTTTAGTATGAGTTGGAGCGAGTTGCTACTGATTAAAGAAGGTTTTGCTTCACTCTCTACAATTACATGTTTGGCTGGTATAAAGATTGAGTAAACTGACGGTAAGAAGTGTAAGTTGAGCACGACTCTGTAAAGCTTGTGTTCATCTTTAGAGTTCATGGCATAAGTTTGCTATTGTGATAACCCTCACCATGTGTAGCCTATGGGTGTTCCACCAGAAGATTTTCTTAAAATTTGATATGTTATTAGTGATTGTGCTTTGCTTCTATGCTTGATCAAATATATTCTCAAGATCTTTCTCATTGCATTGAGTAAGGAGGTATTCTTGGATTGGCACTGCACCATGAATAATCTCTTGGAAAGTCATTTTCCTGCCAATTCTGATATTTAAAGTTTCACTCTCTAATAATGCTTCTAAGAATTTTTACTGCATTAAGTCTATGGATCTGCAAACCATCAGTTTAACATGTTTCTTATTTAAATTTAGGCATCACGTTTTTTCTGTTTTTTAGGATGGAATTGAAGAATGTCGAAAATTATGTGGAGGCCATGGTTACCTCTGTAGCAGTGGGCTCCCAGAATTATTTGCAGTTTATGTTCCTGCTTGTACATATGAAGGAGACAACATTGTGCTGCTTCTACAGGTATTCTCTATGATAATTGTGGACCTTTTTGGCTGTAGGCAAGAATTTTTCTGCAGATGACTGGAGTTTATTGAAGACTGTTTGACTCTCTTTAAATTAAAACTCTTTATATCTCATACTAATTTTCAACCACACATTCATACAATAAATTATTCTGCACGTAAACCCAAAACTTTTTCTACTTTTTGACCACACATTCTCCAAAATATCACTATTAAAAACATCATTTCCCCCAATTTCTCTTTATAATGGCCATCAAACACAGGTTGAATAATAAATAGTTCTGTGGAGATTGAATAGATTCTCTCGTTTGGTAGAGAGGGAAGGGAAATATATCTAAAATTGTAACCTAGTTTCATTACCTTCTCTTTTGCATTTGATGTGTTTTCTTTCTCATGTTGGATTTCCTATTATAAATGTGAAGATTCAAATTCAATTGAGCTAAAAAGACTTATCTGAGCCTCATGCGTTTGTACCCTGAAAAACTTGTTATTGAACCTTTATGTCCTGCTTGTTTGTTTCTTGTCTGATTGATCTTTTAAGCCTAATATTTTGTATTTGCAACAGCTCTTTTTTGTCTAATCTGTATTTTAAGAAGTATTTCTCAATTGAGACAAAAACACTAATTGGAGCCTTACTGTTTTTTATTGCCTGATCCAAATGTATTTACAAATTTATGTTGGTGGTTACTCCTCAAAAGATCAGTTAACCTGGTGCACTTGCTACCTTGTGTTATATTCTACTTCTTTTTGACATTAGTTACATCTATCCTCAAGCTGAATAGTGTACCTTGTATGCTGGAGCGTGACAGTCAGGTGGATCATTTAGCCGTATGAGACAACTAAATTGAACATTCATATTTTTTTAACATTTGTGCCTCATTGTTTATCATTTGAATGTCAAGCATTTCTTCTGTCATGGGTTTGGTGCTAAATTATTTAGTTCCTGCTGAAGGTTGCTAGGTTTCTCATGAAGACAGCTTCACAGTTGGGAACTGGGAAACAGCCAGTGGGGACGATAGCCTATATGGGAAGAATTGAACATCTAATGCAATGCTGTTCCAATGTACAAAATGGTACATTTTTCTTCTTGAAAGTACAACTGTCTTGACCTGTCCCATATCACTCTAGTGGACCAGGAACGAGGTGTGCGTAGATGATGAATGCCAGCTAGTTGCTAGACCCACCACCAAGGCTGACTGTGATTTGTTACCAATCATATGCTAGAAAAAGAATATAATTGTATGTCCATAAAAATAGAAAATTCGAATAAGGGCCCAATATAATGTTTACATGCTCAACTCAAATGAGACAAACAAATTATGTCCTGTGGCTGTGGCTGTGAAATCAACAGGCTCGTCAAGGCTGCCAAATCTTAATTTCTATCTGATAAGAAAGATGTTGAGAAATGATTCTGATTTCTTCCAAGTGTATCTGCCACCTTAATTATAAGCCATGAGTTGAATATGAGCAGAGAGTATCAAAAGATTCTCATCATATGGCTATCTGAAAGTGTTTTGATGTTTCCTCTTAATATAATATTGCCCATAGAAGTAGGCACCGAAAACCATTCTTTCAAATTAGGATTCATATATGAGCTACTACATACACGTGCAAGTTTGGTGATATCTATTTGCCTGATATCATGCAGCTGAGGACTGGCTAAAGCCTAGTGTAGTATTGGAGGCATTTGAGGCAAGGGCTGCCAGAATGTCTGTTGCTTGCGCTCGAAATCTGAGCAAATTCACCAATCCAGAAGAAGGTACTTCCACTTGACAAGAATGAAATTCTTTTGGGTCCAATTTTACCCTTGTTAAAATTTGGTATATCAGGTTGTAAACTTAAATGATCTGTTACCTAAAAATTACATTTTGATTGCTTTGTCTATGCGCGTTCTTTATCATCAAGAACACATTCTCTTTGTATTAGAATTTTGATTTCTTTTTAGGCTTCTAATATCCTCTAATTTTTCCCTTATTTTTCTTCCACTCAGGTTTTGCTGAGCTATCAGCTGATTTAGTTGAGGCAGCTGTCGCACACTGCCAATTAATTGTTGTCTCAAAGTAAGCTTTCTTCTCATGCTTCTCTTGCTTACAATATATATGAATTCAATCCTATATATTTAATTGGCATCACATATTTATGAGTTTCATTTCTCCAGCCATGTATGTCTATTTTAAGTTGTCAAACAAAATCTTGTTCTCAACATAGAATAGATAAAGTTGGCTTAGAAGAGATTTAATGTTTGTTTCTTAAGTTCCCAGAAGTAGCCTATGAATTGATAACTAGGACTGTAATATCTCATCACCGCAAGATATTTCCATTCTACATTTTAAATGTCTTTTCTAGATTCCTTAACTTTTTGGCAAAATGACGGTTTTTGAAGTTATTTCTGCACCTTTATTTACGTTGATCAACTTTCATGATGGGACGAATAAGTACCTTCCAACTTCTATTTGTCAAGCTATTCTCTTCAAGGTGGTGAAATAAAGAGTGGTTAAAATAGTGTGGAATGCTGAGCGTGCTCCCATATTCTCGATATTTTGCTATAGAATGTTAAGAAGACTTCCTTCTTATGTAGGTTTATTGAAAAGCTGCAACAAGACATTCCCGGTAAAGGGGTCAAGAAACAATTAGAGGTGCTATGTGGTATCTATTACCTATTCCTCCTTCACAAGCACCAGGGTGATTTCATTGCTACGAGCTGCATAACTCCGAAGCAGGCTTCACTTGCTAACGATCAGCTCAGATCCCTGTATTCGCAGGTTTGTAATTAAATTTCATTGTGAAAATTGCTGCATTAGCGCCTGTAGTAACATAGTCCCGAATTATGAAAATAGATCATTTTAATCCTCGACCTAGTAGTTTAGTTGCAGAAGTGGCCCTTCTGAGTTTCTGCTAGAATGTCGACAAACGTAGAAAATGCAATTCACCCTTACTTCCTATAACAAAGAAGTAAAAGGAAAAGATACGAAAAGATAACCATCCAGAGGACCACTGCTGCAACTAAACTGAAAGCTTGAGGATTAAAATGCTCCATTTCAAATTGCTACAAGCGGAGGCATTACAGTGTCTGACATTGCATTTTTCCAATGGGTTTTGCTATTTGTACCCGGTGTACACCCCCTCACAAAAGAGGGGGGCCCACATCCAATCAAAAATTCATGGGCCCCCCTATTGTGAGGGGGGATGTACACCAGTATACATATAGCAAAACCTTTTTCCAATTTCTTTTGTTTTAGTTGTGGGATCCTGGAAACAATAAATTCATATTTTTCAACTCGTGATTTATTTTTCAGGTTCGTCCAAATGCTGTAGCTCTTGTTGATGCATTCAACTATACCGACCACTACCTAGGATCAATTCTCGGCCGTTATGATGGAAATGTCTATCCAAAACTTTACGAGGCAGCGTGGAAGGATCCTCTAAATGAATCAGATATACCTGATGGCTATCACGAGTATATCAGGCCTCTGCTTAAGCAAAAACTCCTTGCTGCTAGACTATAGAAAATGTTGACTGGTGTATCATGCACTATAACTTGTTCATTTGCTCATAAATAGCTCTAGCTTCTGCTCAATTTTCACATATTAGAAATCCTGCAAAATAATGGCAAAACGGAGATTATATCCGGATTTGGTCCTTGATGTACTTGTTGACGTCATAATAATCTTGGTAATAGGTCTTATTATGTTGGACAAATAAAAGAATTATTATATATACACACAAACATATGTTTGCACCTACACCAATGGTCGCTTCCACTGTCCAACAGGGGACTGTAGACCACACCTGGAGTGCAATGGCCAATGCGGCACCACCATGGTGATCCAACTTCGCCTTCTATGGCATCAGGCTTGTCGACAGCTTCAACCTCCACATGGAGGCAAAAGACACCATTCGGTAGCAATTACACGTCATTAAATGAAAGGTTCATTTAAATGTGAAATCACATTACTCATTTAATTGAACCTATAAAGTATAGCTACCTAAACTAGTGCAAGATAACATTATTTGTTCGGTTAAAGGCTGTCAAAGTTGACTTTACCACCTGTCCCCACTGATACAACTCAGGGTCGTGGGCAGGTAGCGGGTTTTAATTTTAAAATTTGGAAATGCTACGGATTCATAGCCTATAACATGATGATATTCATAATGGACACATGGATGCCATCTATTCGGGGGTGCCTGGCCCATAGCATAACCCTTAAATTTTAACTTGCTTTAATTAAAGCCTCGACTCTCAACTGGCTTTCTTATATGAACCGTTGAAATAAATTCTTCACGTTTGCCATTGCTGGTAGCTGGGAACCTTAGCTAATCAATCTCTCAACCACCGGAGGCAATCTTTAGACATCTTACAACAGCAGTTGAACTACTTTTGCTCCCTTATTTAATCTAATTATATGAACAGTTCGCTGCCTTTGTTTCCACAATACGGTATCTTAAGATAACACTTTCACGTCTCTCTCCTTGTTTCCGTACAAGGTAGAGCCTAAATAAGTCTTGCCACCTAGTACTGCAATTAATTTCTTAGAAAGGAATTGTCACTTATCTTCTTCTCAACGTAAAACCAGCAATTCACCATTCTGAGAAACCTGTTGCAGTATTCTCATTGACCATCTCTCTCTCTCTCTCTCTCATGGTTCTAAATGATGATAAATCTGGTAAAAGAGTTCTAAACAAAGGTGCATGGACAGCTGAGGAAGATAGGAAACTAGCTGAGTACGTAGAGAAATATGGTCCAAAGAAATGGAAATCGGGGGCAGTCAAATCAGGTTATACACAAACCCTAATGGCATATTTGGGTAAAATGGTACGAAAGTACTTCATAGTATTCAGTCTAGTCTATTACTGTGTACCAAATTAACTTGCCTATGTTTAGTCAAGTTATTCTCAACTTCTCGTGTAAATCTCATCATATTGGGTGGTTATTGCAGGATTGAACAGGTGCGGGAAGAGTCACAGATTGAGATGGTTGAATTATACTCGACCCAATATCAAGAGAGGCAACATATCTGATGAAAAAGTCCATTAGATACTCAGGCTGCATAAACTTCTAGGAAATAGGTTAGTAGTCGAATTGGCCAGATTCATTTTTTTTTTAATCAAAGATCTCACACCTATATAATTTTGGTACAAATATGTAAGCGAGAACTTAGGATTTTTGTGTTGAAGACAAAAAAATAAATCTCAAAAAGGTGCTTGTAACTCTCTGACATTCAATTCTCGCAAAAAAGGTCCCGGGGCAGCTCCGCGGTGTCCACAAGCTTCCGCTCTGCATAGGATGGACCAATTATAAAGTGAGTAAAGAAGGAGGTGCTTAAGTCAGCTACGAAAAACTAGTGAAATGTGGCAAAATAGTTTGAATTCCCTTCTCTCTAGGATAAGATTAGGGTTATAATCATCTCGAATCTTTCATAGGAATTGCACCCCCACCCCCATGCAGAAGGTTTGGCCATTAATAACTGACCTCCTTTTGGACCAGTATATGATATTCAGAACAATGAATTTGTTGACATCACATTCAATTACACATCTAAAAGATTAACTTGTTAGACATTTGGAGGACTGTTAAATTTATTTATTTAAATACAATCTTCTTGGATTATGTATGAAGTTCTAAACATATAATTAATTTAATTGGAAACTCTTTTGGTGAATAGGTGGTCCTTGATTGCTGAGAGACTTGATGAGATCAAGAATTACTGGCATTCTCATTTGAGCAAGAAATTAAACCAAATGGAGAGAGCAGAGAAAATTCTTCAACTGTGCTGAGATTAATGCAATGGATAGTTGTGGGACAGAAGTTGCAGATGATCAAGAAAGTGAAGGTAAAACAGGCTTGAGCTTTGATATAGAAGAATTCTTTGACTTCTCAGTTGATGAAACTATGGATCTGAATAGGTAAACCAATTTCTTGAACTTGATGGGGATTTCTGAAGGAAATTTGCCTGCCAATGCTTTCAAGTCCAACATTTTATTATTCCTCGAGAAGTAGAAAGAATTACAATCTACGGAGTAAAAATATTGTTCGGAGATTACAGATTATTGTCCTACATTTGATTATATAGTTAGTGCAGAATATTTTCTTTTATAATTATTTGTAATTCTTGTACATAAGGTAATTCTCTCTGTGATTCGTGTACAATAAAGTTTCGACATCTATTCTCTTCATTGCTCAGTCTGATCAGTTTTTACCTAATTTATAGTTTCTATCAATTTGTAAACATCTTCATGATCTCTACGGATTTTATCCTTGTAGCATTTCATTTTATAGTCATTTACCACTACAAATTAAGGTTATTTACTTTATTCTCATAGACAAACAATTATACAAACTATTAATTAGACAGCAAGTAAACAATATTAAGACAGAAAAAGAAGTTAAAAAATCTTGTCGATATTGTGTAACAAACTTGTTCTATTTTCACAAAGCTTGTGTAAACAACAACTACAACTAGCCTACCAATAAATTAAGGGTCAGCTACATGAATCCTTTTCGACACTCCATTGGTTCATTCTTAGATCTACAGGTTCTAAAGCAACTGTCAAAAAGTACGTGTAAACATGAAAGAAAATCTATACACGTCTAAAATGCTATGTATTGAACAATCATTTTTACCATCTTTCACTTGAGCTGTGTAGAAAGGATGTACAAATCAAAGGGAGAAGCAATTGACAGTATGTAATCTGGGAGGATAACTCAGTATACAGGATGCTGCTGCCAGTGCAAAGAAACTATGATCATCAGACCAAATATTCAGATTTATGTTCCAGTAGTTGTAAGTCTGAGGCAAATGTTGATAGCCGGGGTTCTTACCCTGAACGTAGAAATGAAGGAAATTAAATGGGCTAGTAACAGATCAGCATTTGGGAACGCAAAACAAGTCACTGCTGTCCGTAGATTTGATCAAGTCTCTTCTAATGAGAATGTACAAATGAGTTTGCCTTTTCCCACCAAGAATATAGATAAGCCTCGGAAACTCGAGCAATTTTTACCTGAAAGATTTGACATCTGCTCAGCATTTCGTCTTAAATTGGCTACCTTCAGCAGTAGAACCCACGCAAGAAAAAGGCACCGGTAATTATGGGGTATGTGGTATCTGAATCTGCTTAAGTCTGCTATTCCAAATTGAATGTAGAATAAAATGGAACAGATCATATCTAACCGATTTTGCGTTCCAGAGGAAATGCTTCTGCAACATTTTCACGTTGGTTTGCATGGTTAGATATTGTCTCAAAGGGATAGCTAAGAGTATTTCTTTCAGCTTTGGGATATCCTTTTCAGCAACAATGACGGAAAATGCATTCCAGTTGAGTACATCATCGAAAGGAAGAACAAAACCATCAGCAATTATAACTGGGACGCACTCGTAGTATATGGCCTCAACAATCCTCGGGCTGTTCACTTCGTACCCCATTGGGCATACGCAATATTTGCTTGATTTCATGTGTTCAGCATAAGACATATTTCTCGATACTCTATTTGGCAAAGCCCCATAAATCCTCATGTCCTCGTCTCTGTCACTCCAGTACTTAAAAAGTATGGGACGGACCCTACCATGCATATGTCCGGCATAAAAAGCAAGAATTGGCCGTTGTGACACTCTTTTTCCACCAAGATTTCTATGAGTCCTTCGGGGATTCTTTATAAGAGTTTCTGGCAGGGAAACATCTTTTCCAGCTTTGAAGATTCCTTCTGAGGCATCTGCATTGCAGATAACTTTTATCGTGTTTGTTATAAGTTCCTCGTGCTCCTTCAATGTATACGGTCCCTGTGAGTAATAATGAAATAGACTGGACATGAGAGAAAGGGGAGACTAACTAAAACTAATAATAAATATAACAGTAGTGAAAATAACGGAAGAATTGAAACTGAAACAGAAACAGGCAGACAGTTCTATTAGAGAAACTAATTACAGTGGAATGGCTAAATTATGCAGTATGCAGTTACAGGGACTCCTAAAGTGCCATTTGAACGTAAAACCTTGTAATCTCTTTGTCATTGTACTTAAAATTCGGCGGCGGCAAGTGGCTATACCTCTCACATTGAGAGTCAACCAGTATAAATCTGTATGCTTGTGTTTTGCTATTCTTTTGCACTGCTTATTATTGCTCTCGTGATTGGGGTTAGAGCTTAATCCATAACAATCCGTGGCCAAGTATAAGAAGCTAATATTCAGTACGTGTATAGATGTACATGTCATAAAGATACCATACCCAATCGTGGCAAGCAACTAGAAAATGATTTGATCCATGAGTACGGTTCCAGAAAGGATACTTTTCCGCTAGCAAATTCACATAGTCCCGCAGGAAGATTGACAACGGCCTAAGATTATGTGAATTGGGGACATAAAGAGCCGATTTTAACTGGCGTGCACTATACGGAAGATAAAACAAGTGAGCCTTTTCTGGATCCTTTGTTACAAATTGCCTGTTTTCTTCCATTAACTTCATAAACCATCCTTCAGATGCGTAAATTCCAATGAGATGAGGGTCGTGAAAAATAGGCCTATTCCCTTCTTGGTAAATGTAAACTTTTAGTATATATTCCATCCACTCGTAGCTCCTGAAATAAATCATATGTGAAATACTGGACATAGATATAAACATTCTACACAAAAATTGAACTCGAGAAAACCCATAAATGAGAGACAGCATTCTTCAAAGATGCAGTATGAACATTGATTTCAAAGCATAAATTGATATAGGAACCGTTGTTTTCAGGCGGTGTCTGTATATATAGGAAAAAGAGGAAATTCACGCTGAAATAAACAATTTCTGTCTAAAAAGTTAGGAGTAAATACTAGTGGATGGACTGAAACATGCAGAACAGCAAAATTGTGAAAAGTGAATAAAAGGACTAATACTGTTGCTAGTCAATTGAATAAATGAAAGACAACTAAACAATAATATAATAGCCTGCAACAGAATCATCTCAGCTTCTGCAAGCCTTTTCGCCACCAAATCTGAGTGCATGATCCAGTTAACAGTTTACAACTATCTCATAAGAAATCTGAACGAGAAATATTGCTCCATGAACTAAAACTTTAAGAGTGTATAATAGAGGTGGGTAATGAGTTTCTTTGAATTTCTTTAGCCATTAGATAGAGAGCGAAAATGTATTAAAAAAATCGTAATCTGCGAAATCGAAATCTTTGGAAAGGTCAAAAGCTTGTATGTTCCTAGCAATGCATAGTCAAGTTCAAGTTGTATCTTCAATAAATATCATTAGTTTTAAAACTAATAAAGCTACAATTTACTTCACGTATTGTTCAAGTTAGTATCTATTGAGGTACTAGTTACCACCACCTAATGAAAATTCACTAAGAGTATATAATCAGTAAAACGAAAAATCACGCAAGTATAGTGAGATGTACCTTTTGAAAGTAGAAATATTTCGGAATAGGGGAGCATAGAGTTCAGGATCTTCACTAACGAGTGGGGCATTTTCAATTTCTCTTTTGGCAAATGCAAGTGCTTCATCTGGTGTCAATGACAATACGTGCCTCTGCATATATTGAAAAATCTTGAGGAAGAGAGGTAACGGAATGAATTGAAATTTCCAAAATCATTATGAGAAGAATAAGGAACTTACCAAGTGATCAGGCAGTTTTCTAACAATATAAGGTGGTGATGGTGGAGTATCCATAGTCGATCTCATATGGTGTTTTCTCCTTCTCCGTCGAGAAAACCTTTGCTGCTCATTGGAAATTACCGCTGAGTGATTCAAATTTGCCGAATAGTTAAGTGAAGCAATTGCCCGGGCATCTTGAACAGATAGTGGGTGATTTTCCATCAAACGTGTTGCAGTGTTCAAATGTTTGTAGGAGGAAACTATCGTGGTTCGTGGTAAAATCCATTGGGTCAGTGGGTAAGGAAGTGAAGAAATCTGTATTACAACACTACATATTGTAAGAATTGCACCAACAACAAACATCTTTCTCCAATTGGTTCTGATCAGAACCACTATAATTAGCCGCAAAAACTTAGCCATATCTATCTAACTGAATAAGTTGCTCTGCAGCCTCATTTTAAAAAATTCATTCTTGGAAATGATATACGGAGACATCCTAAACTTTACTCTGTTTGATAGATTAATGTAACCATCCCATAGTTCCAGCATGTTACGGTGCTTGAATCTGTCATAAAATGAAAGTAAAAACTTATTACTGCACGTAGTATACAAATGTAAGACTGCTAAATGAAAATTTTCATAATGCAGTGTCAAATGGGCATTAGGAGAAAAGGCTCAAATTCTCTACATATACAATTAGACATGTCAGTGGAAAATTCCCAGAAATAGAGTTCCAGATTCACGAACGCAGGTTTATTGTCAAAATCAATTTGTCTAAAAGTTTAAACTGTTCGAAAGGAGACAAATTTAACCTTTCAATATGCCCACAGGTACGGGCTGGATTCATATTTTCTTTAAAAGCCTAAAACATACTCTTCTTTAGAAGGAAAAGAACTAAAATCTATGTATACTACAATCAAGAAATAAGCACACTAAAAAAGTATATACAACAACAAGTTAAGCCTGGTTCTTAATTACTTTGCGGTCCGCTGCTTGGATCCTTTATCACAATTCCTCTGTATTCATTACAAGATATTCAGGGAATCTAAAGCAACTAAATTCTTATTAAAAAGAAGTATATAAAAGTTAAAAAAGAACCCATCAGTGATTCAGTATTGCCATTTCCAGAAACTATAAACTCATTCAAAATTATGGAGCACACAAGCAATTATACTTAAATTTTCCATAAGAAAATAAGCTATTAACATACCATCGAAGCAACCCAAAACTTGAGTAATTGATCCAATACCATTTTGATACAAATCCTAAAATACAGTATGTAGATATGTCTGAGGACGTTACCTTGGAAAAACCCAGGTCGGAGAATGAATCAAGAAATGAATTTGAGGATGAAAATGAGGAGAAGTTGAAGGAAATTTAAGGCAAACAAAAAGGATGGAGGGAAACATCGGGCGCTAGCGACGCTGACGGTAACGTCTTCCTATATTTGTATCATTTTTTTTCTTTTTTATATTTTCATGCAACTAACCCATTATAGAAAATAAAAGATTCACATTTTAAGGATGTAATAATGCCATCTTTTACGTAACAATTTTTTCTTATATAAATTATACACACATCCCTCTAGTTATATAACATATTATTATATAAGCATCTATCTAATTTTAAAAATTACATAAACATTGTTACTTATTTCTCCTTTTTAGCATTTAAGATTTTTAAGGAAAAAAATTGTATTAATATTTTTTTTTTTTGGCATCCGATCACGTTGAACTTTTTGCTTTTATTTTTTGGACTTCGAGAATATCTTAACCTTCATTTGAAAGGAGTTTATAATATAGTTTAATTTATATATAAATAAATATGAATAATAAGTGGATGATACTTGTGGATTCATAGCAACGTGTTATTGAAAATAAAGTTTATTTTCGCCTTAGTAATAATTCATTTTAAATCTATCGATTATTTTTTTTATATAAAATTTAATGACGCAGTTTTTTGAAACATTTAGCGACGTAAGTAGATCATTAACTAGAAAGTTTTTTGTCGTGTGAAGGTATGAGTAGATATATAAATGTTAAATTTATTTTTCAATTTCAAAATTCTACAAATCTTTTGGTTTTAAAATGTAAATAAAATGAAGTTATTTTTATCAAAAAAATTATAGAAGTCCAATTTATGTCCAAAATAATTTCTCAATATTTAGTTGAAATTACTTTTTCAAAATAAAAAGAACTTAGCTGCATCTTCCTTGTCGTTGTGCCCAAGGGTACATTAACAACTCACATGTCACAAATTTACCAACTACAAGATGTAATCTCTAAATCAGTTTTAAGTTGTAAGTTTGTAACACAATTTTATTTGGAAAATTGGCGCAAATGGTTTTAAACATTTGTCCAAATTGTACTTTCAGTCCAAACCTTTCGAATGTGTCGGAATAAGTGATCTTAAACGTTTTCATTTTTGGTGCAAATAGTTCCATCCAAAAGGACGTTAATTTTGTACGTGCAATGCAATAGTCCTTATTTTATTTTTATTTCAAAGAGCAATTTCCTTGAATGACTTTCTCTACTCAAAAAGGAAAAAAAAAAAATTAAACATAAAAAGTTATAAAAAATAAAAAAGTACATCTCCTTCCAACCATCCACCCCAATCCAACCACCCAACCCAACGCATCCTATCACACACTGCCACACCATCGCCATTACTTATCCGTTGGTGTTAAGTTGTAGAGCATAATTATTATCATTCTAATTACTCAAAACTTAATCTAAGGACTATTAAGGAATTTGTATTTTTATAAAATTATATTAAGAAATTGGAGTCCTTGTAATATTTAATTTTGCCTAATTTATCTTATAAATATGGAGTTGTGGTTTAGGTTTTATAATTATCATCAAAAATAGAGAAAGAGAGGCCAAGAAGATAGGAGTACGATTTCTCTTGTAAATTTTTTTTCATCATAGTGAATTATTACCGTAGGGGGAGAGGACGTAGTCTCGTAATCTCTATAAATTTTGTACGTTCTTGAGTTTTATTTGTCTTTCGTTTAATTAATTGCTCTCAATGAAATATAATTAGGGTTTCTAATTTTCAATAGCTAGAATTCTCGCCTGAAATCAAGGTAGTCATTTTATGTTCCTTCTCAACTAAGATCTCACCCTTAGTACAATTTGTACATTGATTTTCTCTGATATTCTTATTCCTTGTCCATCTCCAATCTTGTACTTTCAGAACCCATCTGTCAAATGGGAAAACTACCAGCAAAATTCGACGCCACATTTTTGTTTTTGTCGCGTTTTAGTCATCATTTTAGCTGAAAAAGTCGATACTTTCAGTCGACAATATGGTCCTTTCGACCAATTAGCGATCAAAGACTTGTGGCTTAGCTGCTTCGCGAAGAAAACAGATTAAGGGAACTAGTCATTATTTTTCAGGTTAAGAAGACTGCTACAATTAGCAATGATGCCCTTTATGTTACTCCAAACTCAGGTTCGATAGACTTCAATTAGATCGATAATTCGGGCAAAATCCTCAGCAAACAGCCTTTCAGGCTCTGGGATGGCCAAAAAAATGAAACCCCTGGCAAATATTTGGATTTCTTGATTGCCTTTGATCGGAACATGCCACCCAATAGCTACGGCAAAGTTTTTGGCCCCACGAATCGCACCGACAACAATGCCAGCAACCATTTGGTTGCGATGGAGCTTGACACCTTCAAATAAGATGATGACTACCATGTAGATATTGACACCAATAGGGTCAGATCTATACAAATGGAATCTTTTGTTAGATATATTAAGAGTTGCAATACAGTAAAGAGCATAAATAAAACTTATCGACTGATCAAGTCTCGTAACAGCACGATGTCCTAAAACGAAATTGTCCGTCGATAACTGCTGCAACCTCTGTGGACAATCACCTACATGATATAACGATCAAATAAATCAATTGTGCAGCAATCACAATTGATTTCCAAGACTCTCAAGTGTACTCCAGAAAATATGAAAAATTGAGTATAATATTTTTTCTTCAATAGAAAGATACAATTTCATTTTTTGTGTATTTTTCCTAATGTCCAGATGAGTTTTTATATAGGCAGAAAAAAGATGAAACTGCCTCCACCATGATCCAGTATTATTTGCAGTGGTAATGGATTGTTAATACTGGACAGTTAAAAACGATCATATTTTACTGGCTAGTTGACCCATTAAATAATTACGAAAATGATTAAAAAATAATTATTTTATTTGGATCAAGAAAGCCCAAGAGCACTTTTAATATAATGCGTGAGGTGTGATTCGAACCCCCGACCTCCCACACAAATTCCACATTTTTACCAATTGAACACTTCATCTGAATTAATTATTTCTTTCATATATTATATTTATTTTATAAATATCTAACATCTTTAACATCCCAAGATATCAGAATATCTCCAAATGGTCCTAAAATTTACAACATTTTTGGGTGGATTATGATGGGAACCATGCTGTGTACAGATAGATTTGATAGATGGAGTTACAAGTTGCCAAATGGCAATATTTCATTAGTTTGACCAAAAAATAAATTTAAAACATCCAGTTACATGCTGCCATCTCAGACTGTACACTGCCTTAGCAATCTCCACTAAAAAAGACTGGTTGCGCCCCTGATTTGACCCAAAATTTAATCTCAGGCCAAGTAGCAGGGCTCATCTCCACTATATTATGATGGTGTTAAGAAGTTCCTTGCTATGTACAAAGCAGAACAGGCTGAAAAAATTGGCCCTACTCCTACATCATAACAAGCCTAGCATCGCGGTATAAGTCGAGATTTAAATTTGTATGATTATCTAAAGTAATGATCGTATTTTAGGAATGCTATCCATTTGATTTTTCGGTAAGAGTTTTCGACGGCTCAGTTGGAGTGGTGGAATGGTAGTGGTGATAGTGTTTGGTAGGTGAGTTGGGTGAAAGCTTATGAATTTTGTTCTCTTTGTTTTTCAATTTTTTTTGCCTTTTTAATTTTATACTTTTTTTTTTTTAGTGAAAAGTCATTTGACGAAATTACTCCTCAAAATAAAAATAAGGGAAATTTCATTACATGCACAAAATTAACAGCAATTTTTGATGGGTTTCATAAAAAATAATCATTTGTGTAAAAAATGAAAAGGTTTGGGACCATTTGCATCACAATTGAAAGATTTGGACGAAAAGTGTAATATATGGACAGAGGTTGAGACCATTTTACCAATTTCCATTTTCAGTAAGCCATGTTTGACACTTTTTAAAATAAAATAATTTATTTCTCATATTTATTTTCTACCACATATTCACACAATAAATATTCTATACATAAACAAAAAAAAATTCCCCATTTTTTACTACACATTTTTCAAAAAAACATTATTCAAAACATCAATTTCTCACAATAATGGCCATCAAGTAGGGACTAAGTGTCTGTTTGACATTCATTAATTTATCTTATAGTTTGCTTCAGAACTATTTTCAACCACACATTCACACAATAAAAAATTTTACACGTATACCAAAAACTTTTCACTATTTTTTAACCACACATTCTCCTAAAAATCACTATTCAAAATTATTTTTTCCTACTATAATAATTGTCAAACATGCTCTAAATGTCCAATATAAGTTACTTATTTTAAATTAGAATAATATTATTTAGTATCAGCAGTGCTACTACATCAGTCTAAATAGCATATGTGATAGGCTCAGTGAGAAGTATAATTAAGTGACTCATTTAATTGTATCTCTCATTTAATGTCACACAAGTGTTGGCAATGCGGGCTAAATATAAGTGCGGGTGAAAGGATTGATATATATCGAACAAACAAAAAACAAAGTTTAATCCGCATGAGCGTGACTAAACTATATAATAAGGGTTGAAAATGTAGTATATAAACACAAACAAAAACCAAAAAAATCAAGAAGGGAAGAAGAAGAACTATCCGAGACAAGTGATTTTCACCATTTCCTTAAGACAAAAATGCCCCGCGGTGCTCACGGTTCACGGCATTTGTCTCCTAAGATACAACGGATTCAACTTGTGGTAGAAGCACTTCAAACCACAAGTGACGGCGAACTTTCGACGGAGTTTCTCTCTACAAAAAAGAAAATGATTTGAATGAATTTGGAAGTGATTTGCAAGAGTTTTTATACAATACTCAATGCAAATATGATATGGGATGCAAAAGGAACGTCCAAGGGGCCCTATATATAGATGATGAGGGGTTGTGAATGAAATGCCGCGCCCCCAAGCTCAGTAACACTTCCCAAAGGTCGCACCATTCACTATCACTAGTCTGTCGCCATCGCCTTGCTCGAGCAATAGAAATAGTGACATTTTCGCTAGCTTATCACTAGCCTGTTGTTGGCCTGTCGCTCGAGCAACAGCCCATCGATAAGCTAGTAACAGCCTTAGTCAATTTTTTGGGCAACTTCCTCTATTTTCTTCCCAATTTTGGGCCGCAATTTCTCATTCATCCGGTATTAGTTTTGAGATTCCAAATATACCATGACGATCTACTCGACGAGTAGAACAAGTCGACCTATTTAATTTTGTAATTTAACTATCGAATCAAGTTCGAATATTTGACCGAAGTTGACACGAAAGTCACTTTTTTCAAATTTTGGTTTTATCACTTAACCAAATTTCAATCTTTCAAAACCAAATTCCAACAATCCCCCACATGAATGAAAATTTGAACAGGCATATGCAATACGAAATTATGATGCATTGTAGAGAGAGCAAAAAAATACTGCATCAGGTAAGGCAGCTTCCGGCTTTGAACCTCCCTTAGTGAAATACTATCGGACTTACTTGGCTAATTGGTGAACGTGATGTTTTGAACCATTCAGCCGTTAGTGTTAGCCAAGACAACAATACATACATAGATGTCTTCCCTAATCCGTTCATAGTTCCTATGACTTAGTTCATTTTGGCCATGAACCCTCTTGGGTTTCATAAGTGTTTAGAGAATTTAAGCATTGAATAATTCTCATTGAAGTGGCCTCACTTCACAACCTCCTATAAAGAGTATCCTGCCCTACTTCACTTGACTTAATCAAGATATAAGAACTATTAAAAGAGTATCTTAACCTTTAATCATTATGCATAAAACACTTTAATATCATGGGAATGAGTTAGGAAATAATTTCTTAAGTGATTCTTTGAATCTTCATAACTTAGTTGTCCATTTGAATCAAGATCTTGGGATCTCCAGTCAACACGGTAGGGTTACCATTATAAAGACTTACGTAGTAGGCTTTAATCCAACTTCTTTCAATAGACAACGTATTTGATCTCTAGGCAAATCTTTCATAAGTGGATCCGCAATGTTCTCCTTTGATTTTACAGAATCTATGGAGATAATGTCATTAGAAAATAGTTGTTTAATGGTATTATGTCTGCGACATATATGTCTAGACTTACAATTATATATGCTGCTTTGAGCCCTTCTAATAGTCGATTGACTATCCAATGTATACTAATCGCAGGTACCGGTTTGGGCCAACATAGAATATCTTCTAGAAAGCCTCGTAGCCATTCTGCTTCTTCTCCATCTTTGTCTAAAATAATAAACTCTGATTCCATTGTTGATCGAGCTATACAAGTTCGCTTTGTAAATTTTCATGATATAGCAGCTCCGCCAATGGTAAATATATAACCACTAGTAAACTTGGAATCATTGATGTCGAATATTCAATTCGCATCACAATATCCTTTCAATACCGCAAAATATTTTGTGAAATATAATCTATAGGTTAAGGTATACTTTAAATACCAAAGAACCCTTGTTAAAGCATTCCAATGATCATGGCTTGGATTATTTATGAATCTACTAAGTTTATTCACAGTATATGCTATATCCGATCGAGTGCAGTTCGTAATATACATTAGACTGCCTATAACCTGTGAATACTTTAGTTGTGACACACATTCACCCATATTTTTGACTAAGTGTAAACTTGAGTCAATAGGGATTTTCGCAGGACTTTCCTAAAGTATATTATACTTCTTCAGTACACTCTCAATATAATGAGATTGGGAAAGTACGATTTCTTTCGGTGTTCTAGAGATCTTTATTTATAGTATCACATTAGTAACATCCATATCTTTTATATCAAAATACTTCGTTAGTATTCTCTTATTGTTTAGCATTAGTTCGTGATTATTTGCCATTATCAACATGTAGTATATATATAGACACACAATCATATAGGCATTTGGTGTATGTTTTATAAATACACACTTATCACACTCGTTTATCTCAAACCCATTTGACAACATTGTTTTGTCAAACTTTTGATACCATTGTTTAGGAACTTGTTTCAATTCATACAAGGACTTAACATGTTTACAAACCTTGTGTTTGTTATTAGGAGAGACGAACCCTTCGGGTTGTTCCATGTATATCTTCTTTTCTAACTCACCATTCAGGAATATCGTTTTCACATCCATTTGATGAATCTCAAGGTTGTGTATTGTTGCAATCACAATTAACAACTTTATCGAATGATTCTAGTCATGAGTGAATAGGTATCAAAGAAGTCAAGTCCTTCTTTTTGCCTATATCTTTTGGCAACCAACGTAGTCTTATATTTCTCAATGGATCCATCCGATTTAAGTTTCTTCTTAAAAATCCATTTACACCCTAAAGACTTATTTTCGAGAGGTAAATCAACCAACTCCTAAGTATAGTTTTATATTATTGAATCTATCTCACTATTGATAGCTTATTTCCAATGCGGTGCTTCAGGTGTAGACATGGCTTCATCAAAAGTTTTTGGATCATTTTCTACCATATATGTTAGAAAATTTGGGCCAAACGAAGTTGATAGTCTTACCATTTTACTACACATTGGTTCTTCCTCTTTTGAAATATCATTTNATCGAATCTATCTCACCATTGATAACTATTTTCAATGCGGTGCTTCCGGTGTAGACATGGCTTCATCGAAAGTCTTTGGATCATTTTCTACCATATAGGTTAGAAAATTTGGGCCAAACGAAGTTGATAGTCTTACCATTTTACTACACATTGGTTCTTCCTCTTTTGAAATATCATTTGTAGTATCATAAGTTCTCTTTTTCGAACTTGTACTTCCTTTTTCCTTACAAAAAAATACATTCTCGAATAATGACGTATTTCTTGATTCAATTATAGTTTCCTTATGTACATCTTGAATTTTGAATTTATGTACAAGAAATCGATATGTACTACTATTATTGGCGTATCCAATAAATATGCAATTAATCGTTTTGAGACCAATCTTCACTTACTTTGGCTTAGGTATTTCAGTTTTAGCCAAACACCCTTACACTTTCAAATGTTGGTAGAAAAGATGATGACATTTCCATAATTCATATGGAGTCTTTTCCATTTTCTTAAGGGATATCCTATTAAAAATACTATTTGCTGTTAAAATAGCTTCCTCTCACAAGTTCTGAAGCAACCCTAAACTCAACAACATGACGTTCATCATTTCATTAAGAGTTCAATTTTTGTGTTCAACAGCACCATTAGATTGAGGAGAGTATGGTGTCTTTGTTTGATGAATAATTCCATGTTCGGAACAAAATTCTTCAAACGGTGCCCCATATTCACCTCCTCTATCACTACGAATATTCTTTATTTGTTTATCAAGTTGAGTTTCAACTTCAACCTTATATAGTTTAAAGGGTTCCAACATTTCGTCTTTACTTCTCAAAAGAAAGACATAACAATACCTTGTATAGTCGTCGATGAAAGTCACAAAGTATTTCTTACCTCCTCTAGTTTGAACGAGTTTCAAGTCACATATATCGCTATGGACTAACTCTAAAAGTGTTGTGTTCCTTTGAATTGAGTGGAACGGTGTTTTAGCTAATTTTGCTTCAACACATACTTCGTATTTATGATTAGGATCGATCTTAAGCGCCGAAATTAAACTTTGATTTATAAGTTTGCGCAAAGATTTATAATTCAAATGTCCTAATCGATTATGCCACAAACAAGACAATTCAAGCATATAAACGGAATTTAAGTTTTATTCATAATATTTTACCTCAATACAATAGTAAGAACGTTCATTTGAACATTCTATCACACATGCATCATTTTCCTACATACATCTCATTCTTAGTGAATACAAATTTAAAGTCATTTTTACTAAGTAGAGACTCGGACACTAGATTCCTTCGTATGTTTGGCACATGTAGGACATTGTTGAGGACGAGTTCTTTGCTGGATGTCATCTTTAAAGTGACATTCCCTTATCCTTAGAGTTTCCCATGAAGAGTTGTTCTCCATCAAAATTTTGATAATTTTAGAACATCGCATTATCTGCACACACATGATTGGTAGCACTAGTGTCAACCTACCATTCCCTTGAGTTTCCAACGATGTTGTACTCAGAAACAACTGCAGATAAATTTATCTCTTACATCCCTTTAGAAAGAGTGTATCTTTCAACCATGTTAGCATGTGCATTCTTCTTTGATTTTCGACATTCGCTTGAACCATGTCCGACCTTTCCGCAGTTATAGCAGTTCTCTTTGAACTTTTTGGCCTTC
>CAIGRB010166009.1:929-11726 GCA_903798255.1 Fraxinus quadrangulata
ACCCAATCCTTAGCTATTGTTGCTAAAGCTATCCGTGGAATCTACTACCCTACAGTACTCCAAGCCTTGTAGATTCATTTATCTCATGTGGATCACGAAGAACAACATGTTCTTCACAGACAGAAACTTCAGTCAACTTCTTTCAATTTTCAGAACTCTGACCAAAAATAGAGGAAGTAGTTTTTGATATTTGAATTTTAGAACTGATATTTTTCTCTTAGAAGATCTCACATAAGAGGAAGATTGAAAGATAATGTAGAATGATTCTCTCACAGATGAAGTTCTCTCAATTGTTCAATCTTGGCAAAATCGTCCATGTGAGTTCTAGTATATATAAGTAGGTCAAGAAACAAGTGGGCAGAGAAAAAAGCCTTTAAAACGCAAAATAAATTTTTTTCGGACAGCACTGTTGCTCGAGTAAAGGAGAGGCGACAGTCTAGTGATGATATTTCTGCTTTTGTAGCTCGAGTCAACCATTGGCGACAGTCCAGCGAAAATCCGCGCCATTTTCCTCCTTGTGCCAAACTCAAAACTCTAGACCTACTAACTAACTTTTGAACTATTTGCACATTCCTCATTGAACTTTTACAACCTATACAATTGAGTCCTTTTTGTTTACAGAATTTGCTAATTACAAAATCAACTAAAACCTAACATTCTGCAATATCTTGATCAAATGTGCTCAACTTGATGCTTCAAAGAATTATCAAAGTCTCTATAATTGTCAAAGAAAAGCAAAAGGAAATCATGTAAATTGATTATTCAAAGAAGGGCTAGGGAAATGGAGTCTCCTTATGTTAATAAAGAATTCTCATAATCCAGTTTCACGAAAACATCAAAGGGAAGCAACAACTTTGGAGGACAATTGTCAGATATAATGCAGGGGAAGATGATATAGTGAAGGTAGAAACTAATGCCCCCAAATCCCTTTATTCTGTGTTGGGTTTTTTGATATCTATTAAATTTTCGGATTATGATATTTATCGTTTAAGTTAGTTTTATAGGCTTCGGCCGAGTATTGAATTAACACTACAAGATATGGACCCAAACCAAAGAGGTTGACCAAAGACTTAATGGACCATTTGAAGCAATAATTCATTGAAGAGGAAATTAGACACATTATTTTTTAAAAAATAAATAAGGAATTGATTAATACATTTGAACTAAATTAAAGTTTTAATAGCCATAGCAATTACGTTCACCAAAAATATAAAACATTTGAAAATCAACAAAATCATTCCAAAGACGGCGGCATTCCCCCAATCTGATATTTCTCATTTAAAAATTTTTTTAATATTAAATTTTTTTGTTTGATATGATATTTTACGCTACGATTATCTATTTTAAGTGGTTCAAAATCTATTAAAAAGCTTGCAATGTGGCTATGAGAAATATGTTATGGACGGATTTCAAATGTCAAAAATTATCTCACATGAATTATTGAACGCAAAACAAACAATAATTATTAACACCGTTTCTTGCGTCCTTTTAGGTATGTTATTATGAACTCGTCGTTTATTGATTTTTAAATTCGAGAGATGTATTTTAAAGTTTATCGTGAATACTTCGAAATGATAACAAAAATCTCACCTGACGAATGAAGAAAATAGCTTGTAAATAAACCAAAAGAGGTAAAGTCAAAATAGAAATTAAAATAAAAAATAATAATTTTGTCATTTTTTCATAGAAAGGTGACAAAAAGTCACTTTTTCACATTCTCATTTTTACAAAAATCTTGGATGCATAAATTGAATTGATCAAATAAATATGAATTGAACAAAGATTAAAATACATTCTAATTTTTTTTTTTTGCAAAACCCTTGGATGCATCAATTGAATTGATTCAAAGAAATATAAATTGAATACAAGTTTAAAATAAGGTTTGAATTCATATATTTAAATTTTCAAAAACGTACACATATACATCTAGTTAATTGTTCTAACGTGATACTGTGATTTTTTTTTTATATAGAAAAAGTGACAGAATGTCACATTTTCCGAGAAAAGTCAAATTTTTATTTTCACAAATACCTTGGATGCATCACTTGAATTGATTAAAAGAAAAAAAAATGAATTGAATACAAAATTAAAATAAGGTTTGAATTTACATATTTAAATTTTTTTAAAAAATGCACACATTAATTACTTCAATGAGATGCTGCGACTTTTTCAGTGAATGTCACTTTTCCATATTTTGATTTTCTTAAACACCTTACACGCGTCAATTTAATTGATTCAAAGTTTTATTTTTCATATAGATATTAATATAAAACAAGATTTGAATTCGTATAGTTAAATTTTAGAAAATACACACATATACATCTAATTGATTGATCAAATGAGATACTTTGACCTTTTTTAATTTTTTTTTTAGAAAAAAGTGGCAGAATGTCACTTTTTCATTTTCCTCTTGAGCAAACATCTTGTATGCATCAATTTAATGATTCAGAGTTTTCTTTTTTATGTGTATTAACATAAAACAATGTTTGAATTTGTATGTTCAAATTTTCAAAAATGCACACGCATACATGTAGTTAATTGCTCGAATAAGATGTTGTGACATTTTTTTGAAAAGTCATAGAAAAGTGATAGAATATTATTTTTTAACATTTTCTTTTTTTAGCAAACACTTTGCATGCATCAATCTAATTGATTCAAGTTTTTTTTTATTTTCATATTTATTAACATAAAATAAGGTTTGAATTCATATGTTAAGATTTTCAAAATCCCAAACATATGCTTCTAGTTAATTGCTCCATGAAATACTGTGATTTTTTTTAAAAAGTAACACAATATCACTTTTTCACATTCTTCTTTTATCAAACACCTTGTATGTATCATTTCAATTGATTCAAAGCTAATTTTTCATGTGTTCTATTACAATTCATTTCCTCTCAAGTTCAACAATGTTATTTTCAAATATGTTTCCAATCGTAATAGCAAAATCATAAAAAAAGAAACTTCATAAATGCCAATTATTCATTATAAAGTTCAAACCAAACCTAATTAAAGAAAGAGTCCAAAACATAAAAAACGTGTAATTTTGTTTGTGCATTTCCAAATTTGGGGAAGAGAACTTTGAAGAATGAATGTTGAAGCAACCTCTATCTTATTTATGCTTGATTTGTGAAAGATTTCATCTTTCTTCTTTCAATTTTCCTTTGATTTTTCGAGAATGGAGGCTGATTTTTGACAAAACCGTGTTGTGCTTTAGGTTTTAGCGTATATTTTATGTTCAAATTTAATTATTTACTATTTAATCCAAGTTTATCGTGTTTTTTCAAAACTACCTTAAAATATAAGACATTTGTGTAAGTACCCCTTCGTTGAATCAGTTGCATTATGGTCCATTATGACTGATGGCCCATTTGCACCCTCTTTGGCCCATTCTATTTCGGCCCTATCTTGGCTGCTTGTATGTGTTTGCCTTACCATATGTCGGTTAAGTGTCGTAGAAAGGAAGAAATCCCAGTAGCCGTTTTTCTCTCCCCTTCCTCTTTGTAAGTAGCCTATTTGTGTGTGAGAAAGATAGAGGCAGCCGGTTTTCCTTTGTTCATTGTGAGCCTTTTTGGGAGCTACCACCTTCATCTCTTTGGCAACTTTTGTGATATTGTTTGGTTGAGCTTGTTCGTTGTGGTGTAACCTTGTGATGGTTTTAAACTAAGCCCTAATTAGGAGTTGTTGCCTCCAAATGGGAGATTATTAAGTTGTGGAGTCTAATTATTGTCGAACTTTAATTCTTATGGTTGTTTTAGTTAAGAACTGTTTAGTAATTTGAATCCTTGTAAAATCCTTGTAAAATTTGACTTTACCCTAATTTATATTATAAATGGGGACCAGTTCTTAGGCTTTTATGTATTATCATCAAATAGAGAGAGAGAGAGAGAGATTAGAGAAGATATGATTGATACTTTCTCTTGTAAACATTTTTTTATCATAGTGAATTACTGTAGCCGTGGAAGATGAAGTAATTTAACATTGAGGTGAACCTCTATAAATTTTGCGTGTTCTTGATTATTTATTTTCTTCCTTTAAATTGATTATTTTTTGTGGGATAAAATTAGAGTTTATAATTCTCAACAATCAATGAGTTGTTTGTTTTGCACATTGGAGCTTCTTGGTGGTGAAATTTTTTCAACATTCTGCGAGATATTGATATCATGATTTTATGTTGTCAGCTAGGTGACATCCATAGTGTTAAATCCAAATTATAATTCAAAATTTCTAAATTTGTAATTGTAATTTCTTTAGTAAAAATCAAGTCCTACTTGATTTGTATTAGGAGTTTATCGAATCGTAATTAAAGTTAAAATAGGAGTTATTGAGTCCTAATTAAAGTAAAAAGAGCTGATGCTTGTAGTATAGTCCTTGAAGGAATCCAAAATGTCCAAGAAGATCACTTATGATCAAGGGAATACAATTAGAAGTCTAAAGAGTGTCAAAGAGCTGAACAAGTTATATTCCAAATTCTCAATCGCAACTTGTAACACATTTTTCAAATATAAAACATTGAAATTTGGACAAGATTGCTCTAAAATAATTGTAGCCCTTTGATTTAGCTTTCCAATGCATTTTAAATCACCTCCATCGAATATTGGGAGAGAAAGTTATGGTGAAAATATTGACGACTGCTCAGTTACCGCTCGCCTGTCGCTTGCCTAGAGTTCGAGGGACGTGATTATTCTAGGAATAGTAATATTCGATTTTAAAGATTATTTCGAGTTCATTTTCATCCCAAAACTACCCATTATAAATTACACACTATGGAAAATCCAAAAGTGTGTTGAATCAAATTTTTCATAAAGATCACTCTTTAGAATATCTAAAACACATTCATTAATCAAAAACAATTCAACAACCATATTATTTGAGCCATAATTTCATTCAAACTATGATTTGTTGATTTAGCCTTGTTTCATGTTAAACCACATATGAAAACACACAAGATTTTTGATCAATTATAAACTATTTAATCCACCGAACATAAATCGGTACCGAGGATCGAGAGCTATTGCAGAAGTACAAATTTAGGAGGACTAAGGTGAGATACTAGAAGTCGGGATCTAACGTCGGAGCACACAGTCCAGGAGGGTTAAGGAATAAACTAGGAGTCGGGATTTGTTTTGAATGAGCGCGCCTCTAGTAGGATCAAGGGAGACTGCAGGAATTGAGGTCGGAAGTTCTACGGGGTATAATGGGTCTATACCATATTGCTAGTTTGTTTCGATTTAAGTTGATTATTGATTAGCAAAGTGTTCGAAGTTTTTACCCAATTGAGATTTCTCTGTGATTATCTTTGATGTTCTTTACTACTTTAATTATTGATTGTGGTTTTCAAATTTAGGATAAATTAACTCGTTTAATCTAACTATCTAGAAACAATTAAAAAGTGACTTGTTCATTTTAATTGTGTTATTTCGCATGTTGGGTCAAAATAAATCGGCTAATTGAAAACTTAATCATTGGCCCAAAACTTTGTCTAGATGAGTCAATCAATTTCAGATTTGGGATTTGAGTGTGACATGGAAATTCGAGAGGCTTAAGACCAATTGTTTGAAGAGTGCTTTGCCTTTAAAAAAATTGAATAATCTTGAAATAAAAAGGAGAGTCATGTAGCCAAACTTGAGAAATCCACTAGAAGTTTGAATGAGTTTAATGTTAAATCTCTTATAAGTGATTTGGAAAACTCAAATACCCAACTCCAATGTTCTTCTAGCGGATCTAAGAAAATTGATAAGATAATAGGTTTGAATAAAACAATTGGGGATAAAAGAGGTGTATGCTTTAATGAAACAAATTCCCATACTGTTTCTTCTTTGAAAAATAAGTTTGTACCTACATCGAAACCTAAGGTTCAAAACTTGAGACCTAGAGTTACTCCTATGTTCATCCCCACGTGTCACCATTGTGGTAAGGTTGGATATATAAGACCCAAGTGTCACGAGCTCTTGAATAAGAACAAGCCAAGAATGTAGATGCTCGAGAATCGAAATAATCGATACAACATATGTTTCATCCACCTAAGGTTCAAAATTTTAAATCTGATTGTTCTTAAATTCATTCTCACATGTCATAATTGTAGTGTTTTAGGTCACATTAAACCTAAATGCCGTAAGCCCTTGATTAGGAAAAATAAACAAGATCTAACTAATCATATTAGATTCTTTACTAGTCAAGTGAGTCATTTGACTGAGTTGATGAGTCAATTAATTAAGATTATATCTTCTTCTAAGATGATTTGGGTAAAAACGAGTAAACTCATATGTCAAAGCGATGATTTGCATTGCAATATTGCTCACATGGCTCTTCATGGTAAGAGTGTTTCCGTGCCTTGTTGAGTAGGTAGTTAGTTGCATGCATATGCATTATTCATGGTATATAAATATTCATGCATGCACTTTAAACTTTTTTATTGTTTTGCATTTTATTTATTATTTTGAAAAATAAAAATATTGAAAGGGGGAAAACGATTTTCTATATTTTTTGGACATGTTATTGCTATCAAGTATTAGTTAGGTTTATAATTAGTAAATTAAATTTTCATTAGGTTTTTTAGAATTTGTTTGGAGTATTTGGTATAAGTTATTACATGTATTTTATGCACTACACACATTAGACTTTTGTGAGTGGGTTTTAATCGTGTGATTGAGATTTGGAATGACAGTCATCTGTGTGGTGAATTGAATTTAAATATAGAATGCCATTTAAACTAGTTGACCTAAACTCTTATATATTGTCCTTAAAAGAAAGATTACCATTGAGTTTCAAAAAAAAAAAAAAAAGAATTACAGAAAGTGTTGTGAGACAATTTTATATTTTTTTTCATAGTATATATGACTTGAGTGATTAAATGTGCACAGTATCTAATACCTAATGCCCTATAAGTCATCTGATTTTTAAGTTATCGAACTAAAACTCGTTATAAAGGTCATCTAAAAGCTTAATGAATAAAAATCTGCACATAAAATTTGAAAATTAAAAGAAAAATATTCATATATATGTGCTTATAGATAGGGGGAGGAAGAAAAAATTTATACAATTAATTATGAGATTTTTAATTTATAAAGGTCCTCCTAACACTAGGTTTGATTTCATACTTTGAACAATATATTTATTCACCAATGATTCTTTACATATTCTTTTTAATTGATTTAAGATTTTTAGATTTGCTTACATGAGTTTAATGCACTTTTCACACATGAATGAATTGTACAATTTATTCCATCTTGGTTTAAAATAAGTTATGTGTGAATAGTTTACTTGTTTATGAATTATGTATGTACAAGTAAGCAAATAACTGTTCATGATGATAAAGTTAAAAATTTATGAAAAATTCAAAAAATAGTTGGTCTCGAAATTGGAAAAAATTTATTCTCTTAGCACATGTTTGTGCATAATTATACATGTTCATATTTTTCTACTCATTCATCTCTGTGTCTGACATGATTATTACTTGTCTTTCCTTGTTATTCGTGACAAAAAGGGCGAAATATGTATATTGATTTCAAGGAATTGATTATATGAGTTATGGGAAGAATTTTAATTTTTTTTATTTATAGATGACCTGGGGGAGAGTCATTTGATATATTTGATGGAATTTTACAATTGATATAGTGTTGTGTTGTGTCTATATTTATATAGTCATTTGATATGTTTGCTGTAAATTTATTTTGATTTATAGTGGATTATTGACTGACAAAGTGTTTGAAGTTTTTATTCAATTGGATTTTTTCCGTGATCATGTTTGGTGTTCTTTACTGAATAAATTACGATATAAATTACGATATATGTACTTTACGTGTCTAGTGTGCAAGATAATGTAAAGGTGTTACACGGAAAGTGTTTATATGCTCATTAAAGTTATGACTTATGAGAACAAATACCTCCACTATTCTTGAAGATTTATGAGCAAAATGAGCTTAATAGTGTGCATTCAAGTGAAGTACTTGTAATTTTGTCAGTTTATTCACTTTGATTCAAGATTAAAATTCATGTGAGCGAAGGACTATATGACACTTAAGACTGCTTAAACTTGTTGTACACCAAGAGGCAAAAATGTAACACCCCAATTTTCATAAACTCTATAGAGTTACTAAAAATTTCGATGTTCTTCACTTTAAAAGCGGAGGCAATAAAAATTTATTCCTTTATTTTAAAAACATAAATATTGTCAATAAAACAACCCAAAACATGAAAATTGTATCTATTCGAAAGAAACATAATCAACTAATTATTAAATAAACATGTCTTTGAACGCAATTAAAACTAAATAACCAATTTAAATGATAGAAAAAAAACTTAATGTTTTAATTTCTTCGAATCTTCTTTTCAGTTCACATCACCATCCCTTACAGTTTCAATTGATCTGAACTAACATGTAAAAAATTTTAAGAGTGCATATTTAAAAATAACGAATAAACTACGTGCAGTTTTCAAATACAATTTTATAAAACAATAAAATAGACACTTCATACCACATTTTGTTTGAAATATGTCGAATATCTAATGAAACACTCATCACGTAGGCATTTTGATTCCCGAAGGGTTTCACATTTCTTTCATTTTGAATTCCCGATGAAGTTCATATTTCTTTATAAAGAACTCAAAAGAGTTCGCATTTTATTAGGTCAAACCCGAAGGTCCATTGACAATTCATGCACATTTCATTGAATACATAAAAGCATAAGAAATGAACAACTTGCATGTTAAGTATCTTACCTCATTATTGAAAGGTTGAAAAGAAGATAAAATCTTGTGCGTGAAAATTCTCCTATTAGTTTTTTTTTCTCTTCTCTCTCACTCTCGGTTTGGCTCTTTTTATTTTCTGCGGTGAAATAATGGAACTTCTTGCGATATTTATTGTTGAAATCAATATTCACAATTGAGTTCATATGCAATTAAAATAGGGGAGCCGTGTATCACAAGTTAAAATGGGATACGAATAGGTTTCACATTTGGATTATGCTTAAATAATGAAATCCTAATCATCCAATTGAATTAGTGTGCAAACAGAAGTGGGAAGCCTTGTAATACAAGGAAATTAGATAAGAATTGGATTCAAATAAAATAATTTGGATTATATTAAATTAATTGTTTCCTAATTAAACTAATCAACTAATCCTAATCATCTAGTTGAATTTATATTAATATATGACAAGTGGAAGAATGACAAATTGGTTTCATTTGACTTTGCATACCAGTGACAAAATTGAATTAATGAAGTGTAATGGATTTTTAATCAATTTAGGATTACAATTGACCTTTATTATATTGGAATTACAATTAACATTTTTATCCTTGTCAAAATTTTTATCCTAAGCTTCTCAAATTTTTTAAAAGGCATCTAGATCAAAATCCTTGTCCCCAAATAATCTTATTCTATAAAATTTGGGTGTCATGAAAAAGATCCCCGAGGCAAAAGTGTCCCCAAGTGTAGCAAAAAGGTCTCCAAGATGTTAAAACAAGGCCATGGGGCAAACGGGTATGCAAGGAGCAAAAACATTTTGTATTTGAAGCACAAGGGTCTTCCAAATCTGCTAAAGAGTATCATATTGTATCTTAGTGATACAGACTTTGTAGAACAACATCTTCAATTGATTGCTTGGTGTATATGGGAAGGGCCCTAAAAAAAAAAGGATAAAGAAGTGTCTACATGTCAATTTGAATGCTAGATCATGTATATGTTCCACTCATCGTATTTTATTCATTGGACGTAAATGTTCATCATCGTAGGTGATGGAGGCCGGCTACTTTGAGCCTTTAGAATTAAGGTAAGAAGGTTTTCTAATGGGGATGAATATATTTAGGGTGGCCAGAAAGAAGTTGTCCCGGACATTTTGGCAATGAAAACCTATGACATTGTTGAATGATACATTCGTACTTTGGAGTAAAGGGAACCAAACTAGCATGACTTGAAGTGAGGTACGGTTTTGTATTTGTTTAAAGACTTGTAAGGGACTTTTAATGATTACTCTTTCACTTTTGGATGTGAGCCATTATTACTTGTCATCATGTGATTTAAGAAATAAAAGTGAATTAGAGATGTCTCCAGTTTCCGTCGTTCAGTCTACTGAAAAATTGATTAGGGATGAGATTTGGTCTTATGTTTTAAATTGCTCACTAATATTTCTATCTATGAATAAATACATGGTTGCGTGCTTTCATGTCTTCCGCTCAATTTCAGTTTACAACTTCATTTTAATTCAAAACTAGAATGCACGTGAACAAAGGATTATATGAAACTAAACTCCCTAGACTTGTTGTACACCATGAGGCAAAAGGTCCCCCGAGGCAAAAGGGTTGCCAAGTGGAACAAAAGGGCCTCCAGGATGTAATGACAAGACCATGGACAAAATGGGTCTCTAAAGGGTAAAAGGGTCTCCATGTAGAAGCAAAAAGGTCTTCCAAAATTAGCAAAACGTGTACAACCTTTGTGCTTTTTAGCATAATATCTTCAGTAGAGTGATGGATGTACTATTATGATCTACTGGAAGGGACCTAATAAAGATAAAAAGAGACAGTGCATGAATTTCAATTTGATGCTAGATCTCGATCAAAATAGCTTCCAAATGATCTTCAATAACGATGCAAAGCTGGCTCAATTTATTCAACCACGAGATTACTCCAACAATTGAGACTCAAAACCAGAACACTTGTGTTGCCTCTTGTTTCCTAGCCCACAAAGGACTCAAATCCACAAAGGAATATTTCACAAATGAAGATGACAATGACTGCAATTCACAAAGAAGAAGAGAGGGAAGGAAGCATGTTCGATGACACCCAAAAAAAAAAAAAAAA
>CAIGRB010166013.1:0-13353 GCA_903798255.1 Fraxinus quadrangulata
TGGGAACTCACATGAACTGGAAATGAATGTTTAAAGATTTAAACGCCAATAAGATTTGATCAAGTATTCGGGTGTAGATTAGGCAAAGTGAGGATATCACATTTGCAAATTTTTCCTTCAATAAATTATATACTATTATCTACATCTACTATTTACAATATATCACACAATTCCATTGACTCTGTATTCCCCCTTCCATTTTCAGTATAGTTTATCACACGTTACGAGCACGAAGTTTTAACAAATTGAGTTAGCAATTTAATTCTCTTTTTGCTTTCAAATCTTTAGCTAGTTAAGGTAGAATTTTTTTTACTTTAATCAAAGAAAAAGGAATTCTAGTCAATTGAGTATATGGGAAAGTCTTTTAATCTACTCAAAAAATGTTAATATTATCTTAACTTTAAATTGTATAACGCGGTGGTATAGTTATTCGATTTGATTATATCGTTTGACTATACCAATTTATGATAAATAAATTTTACTGCATGCACTGGGTGATTTTGTGGCTAAAATTTACTGCATGCACTTGTAAAAAGAACAAGAATGGAACATCCTATGGGAACTTTTTGTAGATGGATCTTCTACTGGAGTTTGGTCTGCCACTAGAGTAGTAATAATTAGCCCAGATATCACCATTTCTATCAAGCCCTCACATTCGATTTCAAAGCCTGTAATAACGAAGCTGAGTATAAAGCCCTAATATCCGAACTAAGGATGACTACAAAGCTAAAGATTTCTAGGATAATTGCTCACAGTGATTCACAACTCATTTTCAATCAAATCAATGAGGTCTACCAAGCTAAGGAAGAACGGATTACTACCTACCTTTAAGTTGTAAAAAAAGAATTGGAACATTTTGAAACAGCCCAAGTTAAGAAAAACCAAGAACTCACTATAATCACACTGATGTTTTAGCAAAGCTAGCCACAAGCGATGAAGTCAGAAAATTCGACAATATTCCAGTTCGAAGAATCCAGCAATCTGCTATTGAAAGGGAAGAAACAGAGTTCACGGCTGTAGACCCGAAGTCTACATGAATGGATGAAATCATTCCATTCATCAAAACGGGAACATGTCCCACGAACCCTATTAAAGTTCGAAAATTAAGAATGAAGTTGGCCACATTTACATTATTGGATGATGTTCTCTAGAAAGAGGATATACAACTCCCTTGTTAAAATGTATGAATAAGGAAGAAGTATTATACACACTACAAGAAGTACATGAAGAAATCTATGACGAGCATTCTAGAGGGCAGTCCTCAGCCCATAAGGCATGGAAGAAATTAGTTCTTTTATGAGCCCATGGTCGTTCTCAAAGTGGGAGTAGATGTGATTAGGCCAATACCTACAAGAAAAAGGCGGAACCAAGTTTGCTATTGTAGCCATAGATTATTTCACCAAATGGGTAGAAGTTGAACCTCTTGCTACGATAACCGAGCTAAAGATAACAAATTTTCTATGGAAATCTATCATTTGCAGATTTTGAATATCTCATTCGATTGTAACTAACAATAAGAAGAAATTCGACAAATTTGATCACCTTTTGTGAACAATTTAACATAAAGAAACACTTCTTTACTCCAAACCACCCTCAAGCTAATGGTCAAGTACGGGCAATCAACAAAATAATCAAACATACCTTGAAAGAGAAACTTGACAATTTAAAGGGAACATGGGTAGATGAGCTCCCCAGTGTATTATGGGCTTATTGTACCACCTTGGGAACGAGCACTAGAGAGAGCTTTTTCGTTGGCTTTTGGAATGGAAGTAGTGATCCCACTAGAGATGGGAATTCCATCATTTTGGACCAAAACATATAATGATGAGGGAGGGCAATGGAGAAACATTTTGTATTGAGTTAGATTTGCTTGAAGAAAAAAAGATGAGGCTGAACTTAGAACTACAGTATACAAACAACGAAGTGCCAAGTATTATAATCAAAAGGTACGCAAACGAGAATTTGAAGTTGGAACTTTACTGTTGGATTGTGCTTTTACCCACAAGAGAACTCTACTCTGGGTCATTTGGCCCAAATTGGGAAGGCCTTACAAAGTGATTAAGGTTCTTCAGAAAGGAGCCTACGAGTTGGAAGACATGCAAGGAAGACCTCTCCCACATCCTTGGAATGCAGAACATCTCAAAAAATATTATCAGGAGATGTTATGGTGTACTTTCGAATGAAATCAAATAACCCTTTCCAAGAAAATTTGTGTGGTTCTTAGTCAAATTTAGCTCTTCTTTCATTTACCACAGGACGTGCTCCTTAGCTGTCAGATCCAAGGTTGCATATGCTATAAACTTAACGAACATTCCTAAAATAGAATTGTAAGGACCTGCTACTCAGTTGTCCAATCTAAGGTTGCATGTATTGTAGCATTTATCGAAAAATCCTAAAATGGATTTCTAAGGACCTACTCCTCAACAATCCAATCTAAAGTTGCATGTGCTGCAACGCTTAGTGAAAAATCCTAAAATGGATTTCTAAGGACACTTCGATTTGAAAGTTTTGTGTATTGCAACACTTAGTGAATATTCCTAAAATGGAATTATAAGGATCTACTCCTCAGCCGACCGAAATAAGGTTGTACATACTGCAACACTTAGCCAAAATGGAGGACAAAAAAGAAACAATTCGAACTAAGGTCGCATACGTTGTGACACTTTATTGAAAACCTTAAATAAGTGATTCCTCAAAAATAAAATTAAAACTTAATCAAATTCCAAGGCAATACATGTATATTTAACAAAAACAAATTTTCATTAGCACCTCAAAAGTTACAAGATCATGACAAAAAATATAATTAAAAAAAAAAAAACTAATCTAAGAGGCGGATGAGTCAGCCTAGTTTGGAGTCCCAATTGGAAAATCTTGATCTTCACCTTCTGAGTAAATCTTGGTGACTCCAACCGCATCACATGATCCTTTAAATCTTCATGAAGAAAGCTTGCATCGAAGTTTAGCCTCATCTTCTCAATGTGCTTAATTAATTTCTTTAAGCTAACCACATACAAGTCCTGAGCTAAGGGGTCGAACTCCGAAGACTTCCTCCAGATCTTGACAGCCTTGATGGCCTTTGCATCTTCCTCCTTTGCCCTCACATTCTCGTCTCCACTTTTTTCCTTTTTGGTTAGGCCCTCTCCTTGGCTTTTTCACCCCAAAACGTGGTGGCCTCCAACTCCTCCCTAAGGTCAGCTCAACTGCTTTCTTGGCCCCAAGCTCAGTTTCCATCCTTCGAATTTTTTCTTTCCAGTTTTTCCTCTCCTCAACCTGCCTAGCCTTCTCCATTTTAACATATTGATAAAGTACTAAGGCATCCTTTATTTCAAGACTCTATCCACATCAATTCTCACCTAACAAAGAAGTCAGCAGAAAAGAATAAATAAATGGTGAGATAAAAGTAAATAAACAACTAAGGTCAGGCATATTTTGTCCACGATTGACATCATGTAAAGGATAAAACGGTGTCTATGGAGTTTAGCAGTAATGCATGCCTCATCTACGTACACGTCTTCGAAGAATTTCTACTTCGTTTCATTCCAACTCCTTATTAGGAACTTAGCTGAACTCTTGATGGTCAGTGGTAGAGATGAAGTCATTTCCCTAGATGGGATGGAGCTCTAAGGAAGTTCAGAAATATTTCAAAGCGGACTCCCACCATAGCTTCCATGTTCGAAGGACAAGGGAGTCAAGAACTAGAGGTACCAGAGGCAGCTAGGACAGAAGTCGCAACCACGTTAGTAGGAATGGCAACTGGAGAACGTGGGTGAGGTGAGAAAACTGGTGAGGAAATTGGTAGCACTTCAATTCAGATGGTAGAAGCAGGCTTTTTCCTAATTAGATCAACATCACCTTTTCCGCCATATGAACTTTCCTTTTCCTAGCCTTTCTGGCCTTGAGTGCGACTTTTTCTCAGTAGCTTTGGATGTTTTACATCCCAACATCCCTACATTTTGCCTATAAAAATAGAAGTAAGGCCATTCTTGGTGAGAATACAATATTAACAAAGTCTAAACTTTTGGAATGTTTGAAAAAAAATACTTAGAGGAGCTTGAGGAATGAAGTTGCATGAAAATAAACCATCTCGGAGCAAGCTTGAGTCCGATATCAAGAAACCGCACGAGCTTTGGTCTTAGGTCAGAGCTCTGATCACCTTTGCTCTTAGCTTAACTTCCGAAGTTACTTCGCCAGGGACGTAATGTGTCAAAGGAAAAATGGATGGTCAAAAGTCAAAAACACACAAAAATTTTGGAGAACGACCAAGGTACACTTACGCAATTTATGGTAGCAAGTTGGAATAACGTCATTACTAATTGCCTCAATTGAGTGAAACTGCCACTCCTCTATGACATAAAAGAAATTAGACTCTACCTCTTAATGGAAGAAGGGGTATCTAAAACTAACGAACCACTAGTCCTAGGTCTTACACTAGCGTAGTACCAATCGAAATCCTTTTCATCCTATCTGAAAACATATAATGAATTGAACTAGTCTACAATCAATTCAGGGAAGCCTAATCTATGCTACAACAACATGGTGGTGAGCAAAGTCCTCTATCCATTTGGACGAAGTTCAGTTGGGGTTATTTCCTCGGACATCAGAAACTTACGGATGACTTTCGGAAAGGGTAACCTCAACCCGACATTTAGAATAACTAGTTTAAGTGCGACACATCCCTTTGGAGGATCATTAGCTTGGTCTGACAAGCTAGGAATGATCATTGTAGATTCTAATTCCACTTATAGTTGAATAAATCAAACAATAAGTTTATGGGATTAAAGATAAAAAGAAATCAACTTAAGAAACTAGAATTCGAAGAACAATAAGAACAATAAATTTCCCTTTTTCTTAGGCTCAGAAAATCTTAATCCACCACCACAAAGGCAACACCAACACATGGAGAAACTTGGAAGCAGAGAGTCACAAATGGCAGAAGCTGGACCGGAGAAATTGCACAAAGCAGGGACTGCTTTTTGGCACAAAGTAGAGAACCGGTTTTGGCTTGTTCCAAAGGCACAAAGCAAATAACTTTTTTTTGGTGTGTTTAATGAGAACAAAGGGACTCCAATTTATTTATAGGCAAGAATAGCAAACGAATTTCCAGTTAATCCTCTCTCTCCAAGATAGAGTTCAAGAATATTGAAATGGTTACGAGAGATAAGAATATCGTAACCATCAAACTTTCACGTGAAAAAGGGATAGAATTTCCAATTCAAAATTATCTCCACTTATTGGGTATTGAGCACCTAGCTCAATATGCCGATTTCCTCTAAATACCCAATAACATTTGGGATACATCGTATGTGGTGTGGATTTCAATATTCTTCAATTTCGGGATTATAGCCTATGAATTATAAGAGATAGACTTCTTCCCAATTCAAATTATCTCCATAATTGGATATTGAGCATCTAGCCCAATGGGCTGATTTCCTCTAAATATCCAATAACATTTGGGCTACGTCATTTGTGGTGTGGATTTCAATATTCTTCAATTTCGGGATTATAGCCTATGAATTAAACAGGCCACAATGTTTCATCATTACCTAAGGATTATTTGAGCATCACTAAAATACCCAACAATCATCTCTACAAAAGTAGGCATTGTATTTACATCTAGACCCAATCAAAGAAGACCCCCACTCATTACCCAAAGATTGTCCAACCTTATCCCTACCTTGAGATCCTGCCTCCTCCTCGTCTCTAAGATTCCTAGAACAAACTAAGTTGATCTATCCTAAAATAGGAAATACGCCGTTGAGATGGACACCGTTAAGAGGGGTGGGGATAAAAACCTCGCGTACGTTGGAGCTCAACATGGGAGTATGAGAAGGGAGAATAGACTCTTCCTATTGATTTTTCCAAAAATGAAATCTAAACTTGTCAGAACTCATTGTGTAAATTAAGGAGGAGAATAAAGAAAAGAAGTAAAATAAAAATCAAAGAAAATACCTAAACAAGAAAGCTCTAACAGACGACCTAACAAAAACAGTGCTCACTAAAGTGATGTACACATAGTAGAAGTGAGAGTGAATGAAGCCTAGACTGAAGAAATATAAAAAGGAATAAAAAAAGAATTAAGTAAATTAAGAGAAAAATCTCAATAGGACGCTTAGAAGCATTTGATGTAAAATTGGAAGGAAAAATGGATGGTCCAGATTCACTTCATCAAAACTACATAGTTTTGAGGAAAGCTTGTTCAAAAAGTTTCAAAACGTGTCCATTTTTTTTCTATTGACAGTTGTCAACTAAGGATACATTTACTACGCCAACTGTTGTTCACTCAAGTTCGAATTTTAAGCATTTTTATAAACAATAAATTTAAAGTTCGAGCACGTCTCACAAGTACAAATGCAGACCTTAGGGGATGACTGTTGGTGTCCAACCTAAAAATAATTAGAAAAAGAATCGTGAGTCCTAGGACAACACAATGCAAGATCAGACTTTGACAGTCGTAATTTAAGGGACATCGTGATTAATAAATCCATGTTACACTGTCCAACTTCACCACCAACCACTCCTAGTAAGACATGTGGCAGTCATGACATCAGCACCTAGTTTTCAACCAATTACAAGCAAGCGATGATTATCCAATGTCAAGTCATCATTAACTGTCACCATAGTTGAGGCATAGACGCCATGATGGCCTGCTTGGCCGACCTAGTAAACCAATTAGGAATCCAAAATTTCAGGCAGTGGCACACATTTTTAGGTTGATAATGTAGCTAAAAAATCCTTGAGCTGGCAAGTGGCTTGGGTTTTTGTCCTATGAATAGGGCCAAATGGTTTACCCATCAAGGAGAGAGTTAAGATACCCCTCTAAAAACACTCCCAAACAACTTTTCTCAAAGCAAATATCCTATATTTGGTATTAATTCTAGCGATTATCAATATAATTTCCGTTTATGTTGATCTAATTTTGTCACATCATTTTTAGTCATCAACTAGTGTGATTAAAAAGTATCGCAACTAAAAGAAGTTGTGTTGGTAATATATTTACCACGTACAAGTTTACAAAAAATAGAAATTACATATCCTAAAAAGTGTTGATACACGAGAATGGTAGGTATATTGATACCATAATTTTTATTTGTCCCACACATTGCACTAAAGGTCGTCAACCGTTTCTCATTACTACACTTATGTCCTTAACTCTTATTTCGTGCTTTTTTTTTTTTTTTTAATCATTGACCTTCTATTAATTGATATATCTTGTCCATGAATGAGGTGTGAAACAAGTCGAGCCACTTCCAGGTTTTGCTAATCTTGGCTTAGTTCATGGACTATTCAGGTTCATATTCAGATGAGTCATGGTTCGAGTTGAGCTCAATTTTTTTTCACGAGTGAAGCATAGAGCTAGCTCGCAAGCTAGGTCCATGAGTTGGCTCGTGGGCTATATGTCGTTTGGCCCAAAGGTTAATTTTTTTTAAAGGGTCACTTTTTTAATATATAAACCTTACCACTTCATTTTTTTTCATACAACTCCACCTTCTCAATCTACAATTGTTATAAGCTCCATATTTAGCTCTTTTCTTGATTTATTTGAGTTTTATGTCTAATTCTAGTATACATGTTATTATTCTATCTACATTTTTATGTATTATTCCAAATGGATTATATCAACGCCTTGTCTTCATCTTCAAACTTCACATCAACTCGATTTAAAACACTAATGATTTAATTGAATACGTTGATATGTTATCTCAAATCCGAGACCCCATCATCTTAAGAGTTTTTGTTTAAAATAAAGCTTGTTCGTCAACGAAACGGACATATACTGAGTTTCCAGCTTCAACTAAGCTGTCACAAGTGATTCTTCATCCAGCTGTCAGCTTCAAAACCTGAAAGTATCCATGGCCTTTGCTTCAAGTACCTTCCAATCTATGTTATCCATGCCTTCCGACTTCTTTCAGTATAATGCCTTCACCATACCTTGCTGCATTAATAGATCCTTTGCCCAACTCAGCCATAATTCAAAATTCACAGTTTCATTGAACTCGGCCACATTGAATTTCGTAGAAAAATCCCAAACAACGTAAACATGGCTCTAATACTAGTTGTTGTACAAAACGTGAACAAGAAAATCTGAAAGAAAAAAAGAACAATAAGCACTAAAAAATTTAAGTGCTTCGACAATGTGCACTTATCCATTTTTATATGAGCTACCAAATCAATAGATTGCCGTATTATTCACATAGCTCTTTATTGGATTAGAATCTTAATGAACGTTGAAACTGCCAGTCAATAAGTTGTTTGCCACAATAAATTCCTTTATTCCATGGAATATCCTAAGGGTCTGTTTGACATGACTTTTGCTTTTACTTTTGTTTCGTGTAGAAAAACTTTTGGAGGAAGCCACCTTAATTTTTGTTTGGAAATTAATTTTTAAAAGAGTTTGCTATTCTGAAAGTGTGTTTAGAGGAATCTACATTAACTCTTCTAATTAGAAGAAACGCTTTCATAAAATTAGAGCCCAAACTGTAAAATTACAAATAAAGTCTTCAGTGCTGGCATTGAAACTCAAAAGAAGATTTCAGGTAATTTAAAAGTTCTTCCCAAGAATCTTTTATAGATCAACATCACTTTTTAAAAAAATAGGTAAATGATCCCCTCTCAAGCAACAGAAGTAAAATGCTTATGACAGTCGAAAGAACATGAAAAATTAAAAATTAAAAATTAAAAAAAAAATGAAACCAACACTATCCGAAAAGCTTTCAGCTGAGGAAACAAGATAATTAGAAAATGAACGTAATGACCAAAATTAGTTGGCACCAGTGAACTGTCACATCACTTTAAAGAAATCCTCTTAAATTCCACAAAATCCACATTTAGTTCCTTTTTCTCTAATCTCTCGATTCAACTCTCTAATTCTATTAGTTATTTCTATTTTTCGTTTGTGTTTTTCAAGACACCTTTTAAAAGGTACAGAATAAGTAGTGCAATAATCTAAACATCAAATCTGATAAACATAAGAAGATGACACAAAGGGGATATGTACTGTCCCAACTCCAGACTGAACGATGATATTTTCGAAGAGGATTGTTGAGTTTTGCTTCTATGGCTCAATAATGAGATATTGCACACACTAAGACAAGTAAACGTTAGCATAGATGATTATGGAAGACCAACAGAACAGATAATCACATATGGATTATGATTTCACTCATCGCAGTTGTCACTACATCGATCCTTTCATAGATCTCCATGGATCTCGACAGACAATAAGTTCGACTAGTTGATCAGCATCACCATGGTCGGATGGCAAGAAGATGTCATCTTCTGTTGGGAATTTATACCTTTGTCCAATAGCTCTCAAAAACTGGTAAACTTCGAACATGGTAGGTCTCTCTTTAGGATCTGTCAGCACACAACTACAGGCAACATTAAGAAACTCGGAAAGTTCATCATCATAACCTTTTCCTACCAAGAACTGATCAATTGCATCCTGAAGTTTATAGGTTCCAGAGAGCTGGAAAATCCAATCCACTATATTACCCTTAAATCTTTCGGGGCCTTTAGCCACCTTGGTCGGTCTCTCGCCTGTTACTAACTCAAGAAGCACGACCCCAAAACTGTAAACATCCCCTTTTGGAGTGGCCAGCAATGTTCTTAAATATTCTGGAGCAACATATCCCACGTCCCCAAATTCACCATTTACATGAGTACCTAAATGAGCTCCGATGGAATTCATGAAACTAGAAAGTCCAGAATCTAATATTTTGGGTTCATAATCAACATCCAGTAAAATGCAGTTGGAACTTATGTTTCGGTGGATAATATGAGGATTGCAGATGTGGTGTAGCCACGCGAATCCTTTCGCTGTCCCAATTGCAATTTTGAGCCTTGAAAGCCAATCCATAGGTTCGTCCCCGTCTTTCAAGAGTAGTTTATCATGGAGGCTGCCATTGGACATGTGCTTGTACACTAAAAGTCTCTCCTCCTTAGTCGTGCAGAATCCTAGAAGTGGAACCAAGTTGTTGTGTTTTACATTTGCTAGTGTAGCCATCTTAGACGAAAATTCGCTGTTTGAGTATTGTGTACCCTGCAATCTCTTCACGATGAGGCAGGTGCCATCTTCAAGTACTGCCTTGTACATTGTCCCTGTTCTTCCTAACCCAATTATATTCTCTTTACTGAAGTCATTAGTCACCTTCATGAGATCACTCAATTTAATTTCAGAAAGTGAGTTCTCAAACATCGAAAGCTGAAATCAGGAAATATGACTATTTGTGATTCCTTGTAAGGAAAATATAATTATGAGAAGCAAAAATTCATGTAGTTAGGAAGCGACACCAGAAGTATGAAATTCAGTAAAATAATTTAGGGAAATATGCAGTCCTTAAATTTTGACAAATAAAGCACACCGCTCCCCAAATGTATTTTATCATTTTTGCCGTTAAGGTTCCTAAAATTCATTTTTTGATGCACATTGGTCAACGGGACATTTTCATCGTGTAGGGACCAATGTACACGGAATATGAAAGTTTAGGGATCTATAGACCAGAAAAATTGATTGGGATCCACATGCTTTATTTTTGTAAGTTTGAGGACTGTAGCAACAAATATCCCAATAATTATTATATGTAGAGAGAAGAAATCCCAATAAAATGTACATGTATCTTGCCTTGATGGCTTTGGCATCCTTGATACTCTTTGCCCATTTGTTGCCCATAGGATCTTCTTCCTTCTTCTTTCTGGACGCCTTACGCAAATAGAAGAACATGCCTATGCAAATGCCGATTCCAACAGCGGAGCCTGCAAAAGTCGCCCCAACAATGGCTGCAATATAAGTTTTCTTTGAAGAACCTCCGCAGGGAGGCAAAGGATTGCCACATAGTCCTGCATTATTCCCATAGCTATCTGGCGGAATAGTAGTAGCATTTCTGAATTGTGGTACTTGACCGGTCAATCGGTTGTTAGCCACGTTAAACGTCTTCATTCGATTGAGCAGACCAATCTTAGCAGGGATTTGGCCTGACAACTGGTTGTGGTCAACTTTAAGAACATTCAAATAAGTGCAATTCGCAAGATCCACAGGAATCTCTCCGGATAACTGATTGGACGAGAGATCAAGGTATGTGACATATCTAAGTAACTTAGAGATATTATTTGGAATATTTCCATAAATCTTGTTATTAGAAAGATCTAAGCCTGTCAAGGATGAACAACCTGCAACACCAAGAGGAAATTCGCCCTTAAGTCCCATGCTTCTCAGCCGGATATTCAATATCCTGCTCTCGTCTGACTTCCAGCATTCAACCCCATTAAACTTACAAATGAAGCCTTCAGTATTGTTATTGAAATTCCAAGAAAATTGCAGGTAATTAGAAGGGTCTTCCAAAGAATCTTTTATAGCTCTGAGGCAATCAACATCACTCTGAGAAGAGTAGGTAAAGGATGCCCTCTCAAGCAACAGAAATAAAATGCTTATAAGAGTTGAGAAAACCCCAAAATCCCATGTCGTCCTCACAAAAAAAGCAGCCATAACCCACAAAAGAATGTGTCTACAAACCTGAAACAAATTTAACTTTCAACACGAACAGATTTAAAACTCAACACCAACATTCTAAAAGCTTTCAGCAGAGTAAGCAAGATAATTAGAAATGAATGTAATGACCAACATTATTTTACACGGCAAACTGTCATGTTACTTTAAAAACCCCCGAATCTCATTGCATTCCCACAACTTCCTTGCTGTAATCTCTCAGGTATTCTCGAAGTCTCTCAAATTAACTCTCTTAATTCTATTACTAGTTTTATTTTTTGTTAAGTTTTTTATGACGTATTGTTTAAATTTGTTACATTGGTACTCAAACTACAATTTTTTTTTATTTTTTTTTTTCCATTCACACTTGTTATTGTTTATAATAAGATGGATTCAAGATTGTCTAATGCTAGTGCATTTTTTGTTTCTTAGGAGTTCAATTTATTTGGCAACTCAGAATGAAACTCAAACTTTGAAGTAGAATCTCCCAGCTCAGAACCTCATACTTTAGGAGTTGGTGACTGTGATATGAAAACATCCTCTTGAAGGGGTAAAATGGTTCATTCAAGACCACCATATTTCGTTAGAGAGAGATTGTAGGAGCGAAAGGGACGGTTTGGTTAGTAGATTGTTCCTCTTTACATCCAAGTTATTCCATGCTTTTTCCTCTTCTACTTAATTTTCTTTCTTTTACTTTTTTTTGCCACTTTTTATGCGATTTTTTACAACTGAAAAAAATCAAGTACCTCTTGTTGTAACTTCCACGATAAGTCAAGGAAAATAAAGAACCACAAATCTTTGTTAAAGATAATTGTTATGACTCAAATTTCATGTGATTTGGAAGTTTGGTTCATGGAGGAAGCTTAGATAATTTTGGTTGGAAGTCCGATTGGAAGACAGATCAATTTTCATCAAGGATCAGGAATTTAATTGGAAGGACTTTGGAATGATGAAAAACTCATTTTGGAAGGTTTGGAGCAGGGACCGTGCGCCTAGGCGCCATGTCGCGGAACCTAAGGAAGCAAAAAGAGGACAGCAAGTTGGCGTTGGGGCGCCAGCCCTGCGCCGGGGCACCACCTGTTCGGGTAGAATCCGATTTTGACTGCGATTCTTGTATTCTACTTATTCAAAAGACCCAAAATAGGCCCCTATATATACTTCACAAGCTCGAGTAACAATAAGATCGTTGTTGTATACATTAAAAACTTGAAAAGATTGTTTAGATCTAGATTGAGAGTATTAAATTTTGTAAAATAATTTTAATTTCTTGGGATATTGAAATTCCCCTCTTCTTCCAGTGGATATGCCGAATTTGGGTTCCGCGTAAGTCTTGTGTTCCTGATTCATTATTTCCATATTACTCATATTATTCTCGCCTTTAATTTGGTCTGGTTCTCAATAATAACGAAGCCCACCAGCAGAATTATGTATTGCAGAAACGATGGAGAACTCAGAAATACACACATATATACAGATATGTTCATATGGAAACAACAATAAAAAGAAAAATGCCTAACAATAGAATTCTATTTACTCACTGAGTATGCGTTTCCCTCCCTTTCCTGCTGGGATTGGAAATCCTGGATTTGAATCGCTGCTTTTTTTACTCTTGCTCTTTCTTTATCCGAGACATGATTCCCAAAGAAACAAAAAACAAGGAAAAAGAAAAGATAATACCAGGGAGAGTTAAATGTGAATGCTTAAATATTGATGTCCAGTGGGAGCTTGGGAGGAGACCGGGAGACTAAATGGTGACGTATTATACAAGTAGGTGAAGACTGTATTCCAAGTAAACAACAGGAGGACGGTGTAGAATGGGCAAACGACCAAAGACCTTGACTTTGAACTTCTTTAGTCTTTACTGCATTTTA
>CAIGRB010166013.1:14628-29427 GCA_903798255.1 Fraxinus quadrangulata
TTCCATATGTTTTGGGTTTTTTTTTTTTTTTTTTCTCTAGGTCTCTTTCGTAATATTTCAAAATCAACTTAACAAAATAATAATCAAATTGAAGTCCGATGGAGGTAGTGAATATGATTAGAGAAGGTAAGTGATTGTACAATGCTAAAGAAAGTTGAGGATTTCTATCTGTGGGAACTTTCAAGCACCGGAAATGAATGTTTAAAGATCTAAGCATCAATAAGATTTGATAGAGTATTCGGGTGCTAGATTAGGAAAATGTTGGATATCACATTTGCAAATTTCAAATTAATGCTAAGTTCGATGTTATCTATATAGATAAAAAGTTGGTTACACTGACATCACAATTTTTTTAAGTTGCACCACTTTTAGGGAATTAAAAGTCATCCTCTATTGATGTTGTCATTTTCTTTGCATAGAGAGACCATCCTTTACACTTTAGACAATATTTCTTAACTAAAAAAAGTTTTTCTCGGCCAAATTCGTACTTCATCTTCTATTTTATCCTCGAGTTATGCTTCATGTACAAAGTTGGATTATAAAGTTGATTGATAAAATTTCATTATAGTGTAATGATCTATTAATTAATGATTGTTGTGATCGAGATCCATGTCAAGATTGCTACACATACTTGTAAACATGTTCTTTTTGTTAACTTTAAGTCGTTAATGAATTTTCAAAACTATTACAGGTTCGAGATATTCTGAATTTTTATAATTGTAGTTTGGTAATGGAAGTTGGTGCCATTTGTTTGAAGGCTATGAAAGATGCAAAAAAGTTTGGGAATCAAGTCAAGGTAAAGGATAGATTTGTCACAAAGAATTTGATCATAAGGACCGTCTCAAAGGTTAATTGATAATCAAACATCTATGAAATTATTGCGTCATATAAAAGGAAGGATGCCTCAAAATGAAGGAAATCGTACAACTTCTGGACAGACTATTACAACTGTTACGAATTAGGCATGCCAAAAGTTTTTGAACCTCAATAGTTAGTTAGGATTATAAAAAAGGTTTTGCTATAGGTGCATAAAGAGTGCCATAAGGATTGACATAATTGCCAATAGGGGGTGCCATTTGACAATTATGTCAACTCCTATAGCACCTCCTATGTACCTCTATCATTTTCCATATAAAATGCATACCACGGCCACACTGTTAAAGTAATCAACTATAACATGACTTAAAATATAGGATTTCTCTATCAAAAAATTACAAAGACAGTAACTTTTCGTATTTTTTCTTTAAATTTTTGTTAGGGCACATTTGATCGCGAACATAAAATTTGTTGAAAATTATTAATTAAATCAAACATAACGGTTTATATCGAAAAATACTCTAGTGGCTACAGAGAACAGTGCCGGTATCGCTTTTCCAGGATATGATCCCTTCTCTCCATTAAGTGCAAGTGGCAGACGTTCAAGCCAGAGAGGTATTTTGATTTAGTTTTTGAATCTAAAAAATATTATACTTGTCCATTTTTTTATTAATGAGTAGATGAGAGAGATGAGATAGATGAAAGAGAGATAGAAATAGTGAAATTATCTGAAAAAATAAAAACAACTCATTCCTAAAGAAAACGTTTTCCTTATTTTTGAAAAAAATATGGTCACATGACCAAAAGTTAGAACATATTTTTCATTAAAAAAAATTGTCAATCCAACATTCCAAAAGTAAAAATTTGAGTGAAAAATGACATTTTTTATAAAAAAAAAATAAAGTCAATCAAACACACTCTTAATGTTGTACTTTTACAATGTAGAACAAAAATCAATATCTTTCAATTTACTCCTATTTGTTTCCTATTTGTTGAATTATCCTAATTTTAATATGCATGGAATTCGTTTGAGCTATTCAGAATTATAATTCCCGATATTTTCAAATTTCACTAAACTATCGAACCCATAATAAACAATTTGCTCAGAATCCAAGTCCTAAGAGGAACTTTTCTCTTGAAGTCGTCAAGTTCGAATTGCCCTTGGCATATTACTCCTATTTACTAAAGCTCAACTGAGTAAAATACGGATGGCGAGGTAGGGTGTTCCGGTCGATAGAAAAAGACTACTGGAACGAATTGGGAAAAGCTTTGCATTAATAGACAGAGTATCAACATGGGATTGCTCATAGGAAAAAGAGAAAACTTCCGGTGACAAACCTTAAAATGGGATCGATGTATGATAAAATTTAAATATTTCTTAAAAAAGCAAATTTAAAAGTTGTTTCTACTCATCCAACCTCAGCGAAGTTTGGTCTTTTTTGGTTCCTGGACTTGAAGTGCTGCAGATATCTTCTTCCAGCAGTATATGCTGATGATTGTGGGGATTAGAATCCAAAAAGAATTAGCTGTAATGTAGTACGCGTAGTAATAATACATGCTTGCAGCAAAGTTGTCTCCTTCCAAGTAAGACGTGATGAAATATACAGCAGTTCCATACAGCTGCCCCAAAGAAATGGCCAGTTGAAGTGTGTACCTATACGACTTTTTTGTTGCAATAGCGTACCTGCCATAAGGTAAAACCATAGAAGAGTAAGATCGGGAATGAGGGGTAAGAAAATTGCACGTAAACACTAGTTCCAGATCGAAAATCTGTAAGAAGTTTTCTGTGTCAGATATAAACACTGCCAGTCTCCCAACTTATAGTGTTGTTTTTCTTTGGCAATTGAAAATTTGTTTTGCTCCAAATTAGTAACTGAAGCTACATTATTGTTATAATTTAATCAATTTGTCTACCCTGTACTAACAAGAATGTCAAAGTGATGGTTGTGGCAATGGCAGTGTGCGGGAGTGTTGGGGGAGGAGGCTGCAGTGTCTTAACTGAAATAATAATAGAAGTTTAGTGAATGATTTAGAACAAAAAATGTTTACTGACTAAAGTGATATCAGTATAACAATTCACTTGCAATATAAAAGACATTGCAGTTTAGAACGTACACAGCGAGGAGGCATGCTGGACCCTCTACAACGGTAGTAATCCCTTCAACAGTAACGACACATGAATCCCTTGCTGCATACCTTGAATCACCTTTGCTGTATTCTTTCCCTGCCATGTTCATTTTTAAGCAAAATGTACAACTGGAGGGTTTGTATTATTTCAACTAGGGAAAGAAACATAGTTATCAGATGAAGTAGATAGCAGAACTCACAAACTTCTGCAAGGTAAAAAGGAGTCTTCTTCTTGTAGAATTCTGGGGAAAAGACAAAATATCCCTCAAGGATCATGTGGGTCAGGCCAGTGAAAATCCACCAGCACATTAGCAGTCTCTCAGTTTTTGACGTTTTGCGAAACCGCCCTAGCATTATAAAGAATGAAATGTCGAAATGAAAACTCATACAGATCAAAAGGTCTCAAGAGAATATTTTTATTAAGAGCTACTAGACTTGCATATAATGTTTACGTTAAACCACCTCATCTAAAAGCTTTGGACCAAATTTATTTATTTAAAATGTTTCTAACACAACCTTCACATGCAGACCGAATTCATTTTCTCATCAAAGGCTTCACAAGTGCACAATTTCATAAATGGATGGAAGCGATCTCAATCTTGCACCTTGATGTGCAACAATATCAGATTAAACCACTTCATCTAAAAGCTTAACTTGTAAGATAGAGGACATATTTCTTTATTTAAATTGTATCTTCAACAGTTTATTTACATGCGTGCACAGTGATAGTATATAATGTATTCACAAGTTCAAAAGTTACTCGTGCTCATAGTTTCGACTCATTATAACCTTTATTCAATTGTAATGAGGCTGAAGTTTACACTCTTGTTGTGATTCAACTAAATTATAGTTATCAATATGGCGGCAGCAGGGACGGATGGAGGGGGGGCTGGACCGGGCTGTAGCCTGGCCCCGGCACAGCCCCCACCCACTAATTTTTTTTAAGTTAGAAAAAAAAATTTATGTAAAAAATTTTTTTTTTTTTACATATTAGACCAGTCTGTAATCCGGTCCTGGATCCATCCCTCAGCGGCAGTACCAAAGACCAGCAAAGGAGGAGCTCTATCGAGGCATTTCCTAATGATACTCCTTTGTGAAAAATCATGTTTGCCACTAAAAGCATAGGAATAATATAAAATAGTAATTGAAGGATTACCAGAGATTATCCACATGAAGGAGACAACCAGTAGAGAAGAGATTCCATAAACGCTAAGAATGGTCGATTGAGAGAGAAGGACAGGCACATAACCAGGCAATTTCAGATCTCTTGGAATGTATGGGTGACCACCCTCTCCTTGTGTCTCCATTTTCCCACTATCCGCAGTTTTCTGCTAGGAGAAAAGTCAGGAAAGTAGAACCAATGCCTTGTATAATGAAAAATAGTGTATACATTAGCATCTTTCATTTGCCCAAACAAAAAAGTATTTTTAGAAAAACTATTTAGTGCATCTAAAAGAATTAAATGTTTCCATCAATCAAAAGGCTCGAGATTATCACCAATAACTTTTCATTAGCAACTTCAATAAAGCTCAATGGCGATCAACTACCAGATATCATTTTCCACTTCTCTTTTTTTCCTCCCCAGAAGTTTAATCAGTAAACAAACCAGAAGCAGACTCCGGTTGAAGTTGGATTCAGAAAGAAAATCAAATCATCAGCATAAGACTGTTGTCAAATTCCTTAGCTAATTACCTAATCTTCTATGTTTCATAAGCATAATAAAAAAACTAAGCCTCTTTATATAATTAGTTCTAATGTTGTGAAAAAACAAATTGGACTGGCAGATTCAACTGGGAATGAGAACGGCCGAACGGGAATGGAATCCTTCTAGGTATATGAAATAAACCACTTACTAAAATACTGACTAAATAATGGGTCAATTGGTAGCAGTTTTCTTGATTCTTCCTTAAAAATATAAATTAAAAATTACTCTTTCTCACCATATGGCAGAGCGTGGCTGCTATTACAACCAACTCATTAAGCAGCTATTTTATAACCTCTCCTTCAGTCATCTCAAGCATCAATTTTCAATATGGGACTTCTTAAAAGTTACAACTTCCAACCATTAACAAATTGCGTGATAAAAATGCTATTAAATATCCAACCATTACACTTTTGAGGTGTTTAAACAGGTTACAAAATAATATTATTTACGAACGTGGATTTGTATTTATTCTGAATTAGAACCATTTATTTAATTATTTAATTTTGAACGTTCGATACCTGTTTAATGTTTTGACCATTGACCTTTTTCAGTGTATAAAAACATTGATTAGTTCTACTCATCTCACCAGTCAACCTCCTAAGGACATTGCCTCAAATATGGCTGACAAAATTGCAACTTGTGATTCTGCATGAGTAGAACATGAGATGAAGCAGAACCATATAGGACTATAAACATTTGTCAGTGCCTAATTTCTCTCTAGAAACCTGATAATTACATTTTGATTGAAATATTACAGTAAGAGCACTTGTTATATACCAGCTGTGGTGGATATGTAAAATGGAAAGGGAAAATCTGAAGATAAATGCCCCTATTTGTTGACATAAATACTAAATTGTTGAAGTATTCACTAATTAATACAAAGCCCCACTCATAAACATTCTCAGTATATCTGAAACCTGGTCCAGTTAGCTTAAATTTCCAATCATAACCACAAACAGTAATAGCGAACTAATGTAGAATTATGAGAAATGATGAATATGATTTAAGTTTCAGACGATAAACAAAGAAGAATAACACATATTCCATCCTTCGGACAAGTATTCCCACCTCTAGTTGTAATATGATGTCGAAGACCGAGAGGAACTATAGAAAAAAAAAATATCTAGGTTGAAACTGTCATTTAAAATCAAGGACACTCCCAGAAGAATGGAATCACTTATTTCCATTTTGGAAAGGTCACATTCACTTGGTTGATAGAAACAGAAAAATGGCTAATCATATTTCTCCATCACCATATAGAAAATAGAAATAGGCATAACAAGGAACAAAAATTTGGGGTGGCTCCTCAACCACTTGCCAAAGTGTCTATTTTATAAAATATAATTTGAATTCTATTTCATCATTGTCCTTGTGTGCAAAAAACCATGTCCATTTTAACCAATCTTTGAGTATTATATAACACGGCAAGATTGACGTTATCAAGGTATCACATATCACACTCACTAACAAGACAATTTTCTATCATTTGCTGACTAGTGTACACTCAAATCACATAAAAAATGGATATAACTAAAGCTACTTAATTCGTAGATAATTATCCAAAATCAGTTTGTAGGAACTGAACAAAACGAAGCCCCGTGTATAAAGTGATTAAAATTACAAAAACGGATTGATCAGACTGATAAACAGTAAGAGGGCTTTCTCCATTTCAAGTCAATTAAGAGTCAAAATCTCAAAAAATAGTGGATCCCAATAAACTGAAAACTACACTCCTCATTCATTAGTCCTGCTTCTTCTGATTGTTCCCTAGCCTCCACTCTCACAGTAAAATCAAGATTTAAAATCCAACATTCAACAATATAATATATTACCAATAAGCAACGACGTTGCATGCTAAAAAGTTGGAACTATTCGGCTCGATTCAAATATTAAAGTAAAATGGCGGAAAAAGAAAGGCAGATCATTGTACACTTACAGATAATTCACGAAGAGAACCACTTTGTTGATGAGACCCACAAAAAAACTCTTCAGTGAAATGTGAAGAAATGCGGGATAAGATTGGCGTGCTAAGTGTTGACTTTTATAAATTGCGAAGGAATGGGGAGAGAGAGAGAGAGAGAGAGAGAACAGATCCGATCTTCCTTTTCTTTTAATATTTCACACTTTTTTGGTGAATTGAGTAATTGAAAATTTGAGAAAAATTATGAATTTACTGCATATATATGTGGACGAATATTTAGAAAAAAATAGAAAATGTATAATTTTGATTTTGATTTTTGGTTAGATTTTCAAAAATTATAGAGAGAGAAGTAATTACTGAGGTCTAGCAGTGTTTGACCGAGGACCATGGTGCAACAAATCTGAAAAGTTGAGGTTTGAAATGTCACGAATTAAATGTTAAGGAATGCTTTGATACATATGTTGAGGGACCTCCTTTGCATTTATATAGAAAAAATAATACTTCATTGTCTAGTAATTTTTATATAAATTCTTCATTGGAGATATCAATTGACGCGATCGGCCTTGAATAGCCCTAATGGACCCGAGATGTGACGTGCGCCGATAACGAATGCTAGCTAGACGTCAAATTCATCATTAATGTTGACTTTGACTCTCTTTGACTATCATGAATTTAATAAAAATTTGGACAGAATTCTCCTTATAAATAGGACAACATCAACCTGAAAAATAACAAATTTTTCCAAACATAGAAATATGATGTAAAATAGGGAGCATTTGCCCTTTTTTTTTACAAGAACTGACCAAAATAAGGTGTGGCGAAAATAAATTGAATGTCCTTTACAAGGAAAAGTCCTCAAATGCACAAATTATACAAAATATGCAATGAGCCCATACACTTGTACATATAATTCAGATGGCCTATTCAACGAAATGAGCATGGACCAACAAGAAATAAAGACCACGTTAACTGATAAAATAAGTCATAAATCTCATTATGTCAAGTGGTTCGACTCGGCAAATCAACAGGCTACAAATGCTACTTAACTCAAATTTTCAACTGCATCCTATAAAGAGAAGGGTGAAAAAATATATGAGTTTGTAACTCCGGGATAGTTTACAAATAAATATATATTTTCTATCTATACATATTTACTAAAAATCTTATTTATGCTATTACAATTCAAGGAAATTCCAAATTCTGATAGTTTTGTTTTAAAATTGAAGTGTGTTGGAATCATAAAATTCTTTATTCTCTATTCTAAATATGAAATTGTAAAATATTTTGAATATAAGTAATTTGATATCAAAGCAAATCTATGTGAAACTGTCATTTCGCAATATCACAAGCTGAAATCTTTATTATGTAAATTGAATTTTGTAATCTGAAATCTAATAAGCTGTAATAATACTGAGAAATCACATCAAAAGGTATTCAAAATAATTGTACTCATGTATCGATTAATACCGATATACATGACAAAGCTATTCATTATTGATACTTCTGAAATTTTGTAGTTCTGAAATTCAGTAACTCTGAGATCTTGAAATTTTGTAATTCTTGTCGTATGGGCGCAGAGCTGTCCGAAGGCCATACTAACTAATTGAGAGGGGATGAATTGATTTTTAAAACATTTTCGAATGTTTACGTGAAAGGTTAAACGAATTTGGAATGAGTTTATCAATCAAACAAAGAACACAAATATGAAATTTATAAGTAAAAGGGAAAAGAATAAGCAAACGATATAATTGTGGAGATTCGATAATTCGATCCAATTCGATAATCTACATCCTCTGTTATCGAGCTCTCCATCACGAGTAAGACATTTTTGTTATATTTGATTGATTTTATGGTGTGATCCAAGCCATTATAGTGTTTTCGATGACTTACAAGTAAGAATTATCAACTCTTATACAATATTGAGCTTTTAAAAAAAAACTCAATATAACCTGCAAATTTGAATAGAAATAATTTTACAATTTGAAATTTTCCTCTTAATAAATGATATAGAAAAAATAAGTACTACAAGAGGAAAATGTTAACACTTCGATGAATAGTAATAATTGAAAGTTCAAGTGATAACTGAGAAAACTCTAATGATAAACATGAATGAAGAATTTGATTCAATCAATCAAAATATTTTTACAATAAATGATTTAATGATAAATGAGATGTAAGACCAAATGTAATTTTTGCTCAATAATATCTCTAATGCTCTCAAAAAGTCTTATAATAAATGCAACAAGTGAATGTATTTATAGAGTTAAATGAGCAAATATATATGGGGAACTAGACATCCACTTTCTTGTTTGGATGTACAAAAACTAGCTGTTGTGCATCAAACGTCATAACGATAAAAAAATGACTGTTATATGATTCAGACGTCCACATATACATCCGGATGTCCAGATGATCCAGACGTACATAGCTTTTTCAGGGCGTCTCATTTCAAGAATTTGATCCATTTTGTCTTTGCATGGTTCTATGTGAATATTTTTAAAATCAATTTTCGTACAAAGAAAATAATTTATTCAAGTGATGATCAAAGTGATTTTTAGCAAATAAAAATGGTTTTTGAACTTTCATCATTTAGTGCTAAGAACTGAAGTGTTTATATCTATACAAGTGAATATAAAAGTTTAATCAAATATCTTCATTTGATGCTTGACTATTGAAACTCTTTATCTCGAATGATTTATCTTGAATGCTCGATTTTCATCACTTCCTTCATTGTAAGTCTATAGTAATGTGAAGGTCTTGATATCGACTTTATTTTCCTTGATCGATCAATATTACATAGGATGCTTTGAAGACTTCAAATCAATTGTTAGAGACAAAAATTAATTTATTTGTTATGATCAAAACATTAAAAATAAAGTCAAATATGGGTCAACAAATAATACAGAGCAGGTAAAATCACTATAACTAGTCATCTACTATAGAAACAGATTCACACTAGTGCAGACTATGTAAAATAAATATATAGGATCATACATTATGAAAACACATTCACACAAGTGCAGATTATAGTGAAATCACATGGATACTTTTTGATGATTTTAAAACTAACATTAGATATACTGAAAAATTTAATACTCATATAACATGTCAATGAAATGGTTTAACTGAACTGAATTTAACTTTAAGAAGAGTTGCTTATATATAAAAATTAATTTTATTCTGAAAATCATGCTTTCTAAATTAATCATCTGAAATAAATAACTTTTACAATTTTATATGATTTACTATGAGAAATATAATAAACAATTATTTCTTATAAACTTGAGAACTAATACATATTTGAATAAGTGCTTATTTCTAGAAAGTTGATATACACTCACGGAGTTGTAGACTAAAAACTCAAAAATGCTGTTTGTACCCATTTACTTGACAAAATTTGTTGACAAATTGACGTATATGGTGGAGATCAAATGGCAATGGACGACTGCGATTTGATTTTACACAAAGTTGATATGGGCGTCAAAATGGGGAATTTTTGTGGGGGAAAAAATAAAATTCTGTCTTTCACACCATTTCTCTCTCCGGCTCTCACCATTTCTCTCTCCAATGACCAAATCAATCTCCTCCTCCAAACCCATTTCCTATATGTTTGAAGTTACACAAAGCCGACCCATTTGTCACCCTATTTGAAGTTAGCCGATATGAGGTAATACAGAGGCGAAAAGTAGGCGGCTCGTTCTTCATCTCTTCATCGCGGCTTGTTCTTCCTCTCTTCATCGTGGCTCGTTCTATACGGAGGCAAAAATTGGACTGCAAGATTAGGCTGAAATTAGGCAGAGATTTTCGATTATTTCGCATGTTTCTTTCGGAACCGGGTCATTACAAATGGCGGTATGAATTTTTATGTTCTTTTAGCATTTTCTCCACTCCAGCCGTATATGCTGTAAATGTGTTGTAACTTGTTTGGCCTGAAACTTTGAACTGATTATGGGGTTCATTTAATTTGGTATCCTAAGCTATTTAGCATTGAAATATTGAGAAATGTGAAAAGCCCAATTGGTGCTACTGATTTGTTGGTAGTTTTGTACTCTGTGTGAAGATTGTCGATGGAAAAAGGAAAATTAAGATTGAGCTGTGAACCTGCTCCTAAATATGTGACATTTTAACAGTAGTTATATCTTATGGTGCATTTTTTGGATTGATTTTATATTATTTGTCAGAACATTGATTATTTGGTTCAATGAATGTGATCTCAAGACAAAGAAATCATTATTTAAACTATGTTTAAGTAATGAGTTACATAGAATGCAATCTTTGACATCAATGCCGTACTGTTTAAACTCCTCAACCTTTTAGATTTGAATATACTCCTCCGCTTTTTGCAGGATGATCCAAATATGAAAGATGTTTTGTTTATCGACTCCGAAAATGAGAATGTGGAGGACACTGTGAATGTCGTGGAGGATGAAAGAATAGGAGGAGATGGAATCACTGTGCCTGAAGTTGGTATGCAGTTCAAGGATGAAAAAGAATAGCATGATTTTTATGCAAGATATGCTTATGCCGTAGGTTTTCTAGTTAGGAAGAGGAGTTCGACGAGGGATGATGATGGTGTTTTGAGGTTTGTTACATTGACGTGTAGTAGGGAGGGACGAAGAATTGGTACTACAAGCAATTCTTTGAAACCGCAACCAACAATTCAAACGGGTTGTAAAGCTAGGATCTCTGCATTGTTAGATATACATGGTTACTGGAAGATTAACTCGGTCCACCTTGACCACAATCGGTTGTATCGATGCAACCGAGATCTTAGTGCATACGCGAAACGAAAGCTCGAAGTGAATGATGTAGTAGGAATACCATTTCATAAAAGTTTTAACTCCGCAGTTGTTAGGCCTGTGGCTACAAGAACATGACTTACATTGAAAAAGATTATCGAAATTATATCGAAGAAGTGAGACGGCTAAGACTTAGTGAGGGTGATGCAGCTGCAATACAGTCTTACTTTTCTAAAATGCAATCCCGCTGCTCTAGATTTTACTTTAGTATTGACTTGGATGATGATTCGTGCTTGAAAAATGTCTTCTTGGCTGACAATCGGTGCAGGCAAGCATATAAGGAGTTCGGGGATGTTATGACATTTGATACAACCTACCTTATTAATAAGTATGTTATGCCCTTCATGCCTTTTGTTGGCGTGAATCATCACGGGCAATCAACGTTGCTTGGTTGTGGTTTGCTATCGAATGAGAACACGGTTACATTTGCGTGGTTGTTCAAGACCTAGTTGAAGTGCTTGTATGGTCAAGCTCTACATGAAATAATTACCGATCAGAGCGATGCAAAATGCAATTGAGATAGTTTTTCCGAATACGAAACATAAATGGTGTCTTTGGCACATATTGAAAAAATTGTCTGAGAAGTTTGGATATCATGTGGATAAGGCTTCGATCTTTTCGAATATACATGTATTGGTTTATGATTCACAATTTGTCAAAGAATTTGAGGAAGGTTGGAGAGTGATGATCGATACGTACGACTTACGCGATAACGGTTGGTTATCCGGATTGTACGAAAATAGAGGTCGTTGGGTGCCATGTTTTTTTGAAAACTACTTTTTGGGCTGGTATGTCAACAACGCAAAGAAGTGAAAGTATGAACGTCTTCTTCGACGGTTATGTGCATTTGAAGACATCCTCGAAGTAGTTCGTCGAACAATACAAGCGAGCCTTGCGGAATAAAGTAGAAAAGGAATTGATTTCAAGTCTTTCTCTCAAATGATACTGTGTGCAACCACGTACGAAATGGAAAAACAATAACAAGAATTGTACACCCTATCGAAGTTCGTGGAAGTTCATTTCGAGTTTACAGGGAAGGTTCATTTCCGCTTCAGAAGGACATCTGGGGAAATTCTATGAACACATGAGCAATGTAAACTAGTTTAGTTCTGTACAATGGAACTCATTTGGGTGTGTTATTTGGGCTACTGAGAGGGGTATAATGCCTTTCCTATTCCCCCCTCCCCCAAAGTGTTTGTGAACATTTTATATTACTTACTAAGGATATTAATAATCATCAGTTTCAGATTATGTGTAAATTTCTTTATTAAGGATGCTAAATCCAATTAACAGAGTAGTAGAATTCCTTTAGATGTATCTAAGAAACTAGTATATTTTTATTACAAATATGATATGAGGTGATCGTGCTGTATGCTTGAAAAATAGTCAGCATTGTGCGAATGGCTGTGCGAATGGCTTTGGAGAGGAGTTGGTGTCTTATTTGTCTATCCTTGAAAAACACTTACCATTGTGCGAATGACTTTGCTCATGGAATGCTTGTAAAAATGGGGAAATATTTCTCAGTGCTATTTTTAATATGTTGGAAGTAGGGATTCACTGCAGCTTTAGGACTTAATTTTTTCTTCTGATTGAGCGAAGTAGTTCATTATTTGTAAAGGACAATAAAAAAGGAAGACCCTGCTCATCCTGTAAAGCTTTACTATTATCCTTCAAAACTAGTTCAGTACTTCTGTTTTGCCCATTCGTGCCTCAAAAATTTTATGTAATCCAATTTGAAATTCATAGTAAAACTAACCGACGAAGTCAGCAACATTAAAAGCCAACATTGAGCCTATTAATAAAAATCTAACCTCCATTTCCATGGTAATTACATTAAAGGGATCAAGGTACCCAACATTAAAGAGGATACAAATATCAAAAGGGTCCCCTACAGAATTCTTTTCATGTAGTCACTGGATGTGAACTTCAATTCTAAAACCAACTAGATAACTATTTACAAGGTTAAGCAAAAACACAGTGACAACCATTAACCACTAATGCAAAACACTTAAAATAGCCAACCATTAACCACTAATCAAGGCGTCTCTGTCCCCTTCGTGTCCCCTTCGTCAGGTAATTTCCCTGGCAAACTGTCACATTCACGTTCACAGAAATCAGGAGTTCTTCTTAGTTATGTACCCGAACTTGAGTTTCGAACCTTCGCGCCATATCTTCAACTTCTTCGCGCGCCGATGGTTTAGCCAAAGTAACGCTATTGTTACTCTATTCACCGATTGCTTCTCCTACTTTGCACCAAGCCTAAAACCCACACTTCGTACTGCAACATTTGAAGAATTTACCTTTGTTAGCGGCGTCCCTTTCAACCTCGAAAAACTTCTGAAATCCATGCGGGCATTGTGGGCATCGAAGTTTTATTGGGCAATCGCTGAAGAAGTGTCCAACACCCCTGCAACATTCAAATACCAAATTTGGAATCTCTTACTTGTTTCAGAGATGACATCTTTCCATAGAGGTTTCCCAAGCATTATTCATATAATTGGAAATAAGAATCAACTTGTAATAACCGAATATATTAAATTTTAAACCTCATAATCCAAATTGAAATCACTAATAACATGTAAGTCCTTCACGTTATTTTAACACATAATCCCCAATATTTGACACTTAATTTGGTTTCCATGCTAAAATATCCCATTTTCATAATGTATTATTATATTGTCATCGTGAAGATTGTATATTGGCATAAATTTTGCCTTGCAGTCTAGTCTCTTTCATAGAATAGGTTATCAAGAGTGATTGAATAGTTTTGGTTGATTATTCAAGAAAATAGCAAGTAATGATCTCCATAAACTTCAATCTTTATTTGTCTTCCATTAAAAAGAGCTTTTCTTTTTGAAATGGGAGAATTGAGTTTTGAAATAGTAATTTTTTTGAAAAATGTGTGGTTAAAAAGTTAGTACATAATAATTATGATTTACGTGTAAGTATTTTATTGGGTGAATGTGTAATTAAAAATAATTAAAAAAAGAGTTTTAACCTTGTTTGAGCCATATTATTTTTTTCATTATCATTTTTCTACTCATTTTCAACCACACATTCTTTAATAAAATAATATTTTTCATCACATCAGTAACTTTCTTTTTTTTCAACCACATATTTTCCATTACATAAAAAAATGCATTATTGAGTTGAAAATATGAACCAAACAGGAATTTAATAAAGTTTAAAGACAAACTGGGACTCAATATTGTCGTTATATTTTGCATGGTCATACTCTAACATAGATTAACGGAATAAATTTTATTCATTTCGTACCCAATGATCTTTAAAAAATAGGATTATTCTTCTTGAACTTAGGGGGCACCATTATGGACACAATTATGGTGCCCTCTATGTACTTGTAGCACAATGCTTAAAAAAATAAAAATGTTTAAATACATAACCCTTTTTATTTTTTTTTTTTTTTTTTT
>CAIGRB010166019.1:0-11258 GCA_903798255.1 Fraxinus quadrangulata
CCACAATACCCATATTAGTAACATGTGTCGTAAAAACTTTAGGAGCGAGTCACTTTGTTAAAGGATCTGCAATCATTGCCTCTGTATTAATATGCTCTATTTTCGTCTGCCATTCTTTGACTATGTCTCTGACCACCAAATATTTGATGTCAATGTGTTTCGATCCACTAGAATTTTTATTATTTCTTGAAAAGATCATTACTACGTTTATTATCACAATAAATAACGATTGGCCTCGAGATGGACTCAACAACTTTCAATCCAGAAATAAAAATCCTTAACCAAATAGCTTGAATTGTAGGTCCATATCATGCCACAAATTCAGCCTACATAGTAGAAAATGCACCTAGAGTGTGCTTAATATTTTTCCACTAGTTAGCACCACAAACCAACATGAAAATATAACCTGAGGTTGATTTCAAATCATATAGACATCCAGCAAAATCTGAGTCTAAGTAGCCTACCACCTCAAGGTGATTTGAACGCTTGGAAAGTGAGCATGTAACTTTCAGTTTTCTTTAAGTATCTCATAACTTTCTTAGCCACTCTCCAATGCTCTTGCCCTAGATTCGACTAAAACCTACTAAACCAAATCACTGCTTGCAAGTAAAATGTTATCAACATACAGGACATGATAAATAAAATTTCACGCACTGGTTTTAAGATAAATAGATTGATCAATTGTAATTTCAACAAAACCAAGAGAAGTCACAACCTCGACAAATTTCAAATACCACTACCATAATGCCTGGTTGAGGCCATATAAGGATTTATTCAACTTTTACAATAAGTTTTCTTTTCCCTTTACAACAAAACCTTCAGGTTGTCTTAATGCCATGATAATACGTAAAGAATATTTGGATGAAACATGTGAAAAATTTTTCATTATAATCAATGTCCTCTGGTTGAGTGAACCCTTTTGCAACTAATCTCGCCTTCTTTTGTTCAACAATTCCCTTTTAAGTCCAATTTACTTTTGAAGCTCCACTTGTTATCTATGGATTTAGCGTCCAGAAGAAGTTCTACAAGTTCCCAAACTTTATTCTATTCCATAGAATTCATTTCATCATCCATAGCATTTATCCATTTATGTGACTCGGGACTTGTCAATGCTTGATTAAAAGTAACAGGGTCAACAATATGGCCAATATGTCCACTAATATCAATATGTATTAAGTCCAAAATACCATCACTCCCGGTGGAACCTTTCCTAGTGGATTTAGTCAACTTTCCTCTTATACAATCTACACAAGTGTCAAAATCTGAGAAGTCGAGTGAGGGAAGTATCTCAACTTTAACCAATCTCTCCATCCTATCCTTTGAAATGTGACCCAACTGTTTATGCCACAACATAGAGGACAATTAACAAATTAGAGACCTTTTCTTTGACACATTCACAATACAAGAGACTTCACCAAAAAAAGGCGAAGACAATTTATATAAACCATCACATAAGAGGCCATTTCCAATCAAACAAGAATCATAAAGCAATTCAACCATTCCATTACCAAAAATTAAAAGAAAAACTAGAAACATCAATTTTCGATATAGAAATTAAATTCCATTACATTGTCGGTATAAAAATAGTATTCTCTAAAACAAGAGAGAAATCAGGTGCACATTTCTGCATATTGAACCTTTCTAGTGCAAACTTGAGCATACATCAAACTCTCCACAGCTCTAGCATATGCAATCATCTTCATATATTCTATTTCTAGCTCATTCCTTGGACATTAAGCTTTGTTAAACTTATCCCCTTTTATGATAGGTACATCACCATGTGCACNATATATAAGCCTTTTGAGAAAGTCCCAACATGCCACGATTTCTATCACGATGTATTTCAATGGCAAGCACATAAGTAGCTTCTCCAAGATCTTTCATCTCAAAATTAACAAATAACATCTTCTTTGTCTCATGAAATAACCCCAAGTCACTACTTGCAAGTAAAATGTCATCAACATAAAAGACGAGATAAATAAAATTCCTCCCACTAGTTTTGAAATAAATGTATTATCAATTGTATTTTCAACAAAGCCAAGAGAAGTCGCAACCTTGTCAAATTTCAAATACCACCGCCGTGATGCCTGCTTGAGGCTATATAAGGATTTATTCAACTTACATACCAAGTTTTCCTTTCCCTTTAGAACAAAACCTTCAGGTTGTCTCATATAAACTCTTTTTGAAAGATCTCCATTTAGAAAAGTCGTCTTAACATCCATCTGATGAAGCTCCAAATTATAATGTCCACAAGTGTCATGATAATTCGAAAAGAATCTTTGAACGAAACTGGTGAAAAAGTTTCATTATAATCAATGTCCTCTCGTTGAGTGAACCCTTTTGTAACCAATCTCGCCTTTTTTCGTTCAACATTCCCTTTTGAGTCCAATTTGCATTTGAAAATCCACTTGTTATTTGTGGCTTTAGCATCAGGAGGAAGTTTAACAAGTTCCCAAACATTATTCTATTCCATAGAATTCATTTCATCTTCCATAGCATTTATCCATTTATGTGACTCGTGACTTATCAATGCTTGATTAAAAGTAACGGGGTCAACAATATGCCCTATATTAAAATCACTCTCCAACAAATATGTGATATAATCACTAGGCAATGCAGACCTTCTTTCCTTTGCGATCTCCTAACTTGTGGCTCAGGATCTGACTCAATTGTTGTTGGTAGAGGAACCTGAAGTTCCTCTTATAGCCCAGGTTCTTCATTCACAATTTCAGCTGGTTGAGTTACAACTCTCTCCTGTATAACAGGAGCTAGAGCAATAACTGGATATGGTTCAACAAAAAATTCCTTCAGCTTCAAACTCCCACTATCACCAAAATCATTTTCCATAAATTTTGCAGTGATTGACTCAACAATCCTGGTACCACAGTTTGGACAATAAAACTTGTATCATTTTGATCTGTCTGGGTACCCAATAAAATAACTAGGAGTGGATTTTGGGTCTAATTTCTTCTCAATGGATTATAAATTCTCACCTTAGCTAGACACCCCCCAAACTCTGAAATGAGCCAAACTTGGCTAACGTCCTGTCCACAACTCGAAAGGTGTCTTTGCAATAGCTTTACTTGGAACTCTATTCAAAATATACATAGCAGTTTTCAAGGCGTCACCCCATAGATATTTTGGTAAATTTGTTCTCCTCATCATGCTCCTGACCATGTCTTTTAGAGTTCAATTGCATTTTTTGGAAACGCCATTCTGCTTGGGTGTCCCTGGAATGGTGTATTAGGACACTATGCCACATCCTTGTAAAAACTTTGCAAAATCACCCATGTTTTGACCAGACTCGTTATTCACCACCCCGGTGAGATCGTACAACTTTGATGCTTTTCCCGTATTGTTTCTCTACCTCCAGTTTGAAAATCTTGAATTTTTCAAGTGCATGGGATTTATCATTTATCAAATAAACATATCCATATCGCGAGAAATCATCAATGAAAGTTATAAATTATTTGTTCCCACATATGGTGGAAGGTAAAGGCCTACTGATATCAGTGTGTATTAAGTCTAAAATACCATCACTCCTAATGGAACCTTTCTTCGTGGATTTAGTCAAATTTCCTCTTATACAATCCACACAAGTGTCAAAATCAGAGAAGTCGAGAGACAAAATTATCTCAACTTTAACCAATCTCTCCATCCTACCTTTCGAAATGTGACCCAAACGCTTATGTTACAACATGGAGGATGGTTCACGAATTAGAGACCTTTTCTTTGACACATTCACAACACAAGAGACTTCACCAAAAGAAGCCAGAGATAACTCATATAAACATCATATAAAAGGCTATTTAAAATCAAATGAGAACCATGAAACAATTCAACCACTCCTTTACCAAAATTAAAGGAAAAACCAGAAGCATCAAGTTTCAATAGAGAAATTAAATTCCGTCTCATTGTTGGTACAAAAATAGTATTCTCTAAGACAAGAAAGAAACCAGACTCCAAAGACAATTTCACTATTCCTATGAACTCGACCTTAACTTCAACTCCATTCCCAATGCAAAGGCTTACTTCATTCTCACTTGGCCTCCGTTTGCTTGTGAATCCCTATAAGGAATTCGCAATATGAATACTGGATCCTGAGTCTAACCACCAAGAATTTAAAAGAATATCCACAAAAGAAGACTCAAAACAAACTAAGGCCAAGGCTCCACTTGCACCATCATATCTCACTCATATTCATCAGTTTGTCCATCAAATCTCCAGTTTCAGCTCTATCAAACTCAACAAATCTCACTCCTATGGCATCCACTAAACATTTAGCAGACAATTGACTCGAAAGAGTTGAGGCATTTAAAATTGTGGAAACATAAAATAACATATTTTAATATCATCCAAACATAGTGCTTGCAGACAGTGGATGATAACATATTTATCTAATTAACATGGGTTAAATTAGACGGTCTGTAATTGAAGTTAAAACCAAATGAACATTATTACGGTAGGAGCCTAGATGCATCATTATAAAGTCACCTTTGAGCTGACATATAACACGCTATAAAGTACTCTAAAAACACATAATGGAGTTAGTTAACAAAACAGATTGGTTTTTGAAACACCAACACCTTTGGACAAAAGGAGATTTCAAGACCAAGTATACTCGTTAACTGTCTTATGTCAATTTCCAAAAAATATCACATGTAATAACACCTTGGGCAATATACTATATGTAATAATTCAATATTACAATGTTAACATCAATTTTTTTTTTTTTAAGGAAACCAAATAAATAAAAATGAGTGTGCCACTTTGGCAGCTACCACCACTTTTATTCCAAAATATTTCTCATAATGGGAGCACTAAGATACACTTGAAGTCCATGAAAAATTTAATTATAATATCACAATAATCAAACGACAAAAAGTAAAATTCAAGCGCGATTGTGAGACAAAATTTAAATGGACAAGTAATAACGACATTTAATTATTTCTACAACAAATTACAATGTCATTAATTTTAATTTAATTTTAATTTTAGGTTGAAATTGAAATATAGTGGGTCAAATTTAAAAATCCCATTTTCAAAAATTCAAATTTAATATTTCAAAATTGACCCCGAATTAAAATTATGTAAAAGGGCCTCATAATTTAGAAAAATTAACGACTTTGTAATTAACCATCACATAAGAAGTCATTTCCAATCAAACGAGAATCATGAAACAATACAACCATTCAATTACCAAAATTAAAGGAAAAACCAGAAGCATCAAGTTTCGATATAGAAATTAAATTCCGTCTTATTGTCGGCACAAAAACTGCATTCTCTAAAGTAAGAGAGAAACCAGACTCCAAAGATAACTTCACTACTTCTATGAATTCAACCTTTACTTGAACTCCATTCCCAACGCACAGGCTTACTTCATTCTCACTTGGCCTCCATTTGCTTGTGAACCCCTGTAAGGAATTCGCAATATGAATTAACAACCAAGAATTCAAAGGAACATCTACAAAAGAAGACTCAAAACAAACTAAGGCTAGGCTCCACTTGCACCATCATATCTCATATTCATCAGTTTGTCCATAAGATCTCCAGTTTCAGCTTTATCATACTCAACAAATCTCACTCCTATGGCATCTACAAAACCTTTAGCATTTTATTATCCGGAATAGCACCCATAATGGAATCGGATATGGAGCACTTAATAATTTTCAAACAAAGTCGATTAGTCATTTCCCACTTTTCATACTTAGCTACATATTTAGGATCACTTTTATCTGTGGGTTTTGAAAGTTGTTTCTCCATTGCAAAAATCAACCTCAAAAGACCGAATGTTATTTATACGTCTCGTTTCCATCTCACATAATTATTCCCAATCAAGGTTTCAATAACAGACAATTGACTCGAAAGAGTGGAGGCATTTAAAACTGTGAAAACATAAAATAACATATTTAATATCATCTAAACATCGTGCATGCAGACAATGGATGATAACATATTCATCTAATTAACATGGGCTACTAATTAGATGGTACGTTATTAAATTCGAAACCAAATGAACATTACTGCGGTAAAAGCCTAGATGCATCATTATAAATTCACCTTTGGGCTGGCAATATAACACGCTGTAAGGTACTCTTAAAACATATAATGAAGTTAGTTAACAAAACAGATTGGTTTTCGAAAACACCAACACCTTTATGCAGAAGGAGATTTCTAGACCAAGTAAACTTGTTAACTATCTTATGCCAATTTTCAAAAAATATCACATATAATAACACATTTGGGCAAGATACTATATATAATAATTCAAAATTATGATACTAAAGTCCAATTGGGTAAAAATCTCATGGTGTAGGTCGTTTTACTTGAATTTGTGTTAAATAATGGACATTGCACTAATCAAGGTATAAAAAATATTTTTATTTGAAAATTTCTCTTCGTAGCATTTATGAATCGAGCAATTATGTTTGCAAGGGTCTTTAAAACCTGGTACTCTATGGTCATTTGACTTGGGAGTCATTGGCCGAAATCTTGTTACATGGGTAATTTAGAAAGCTTAAGGGAGAGAATACTTCAAATAAAGAAAAAAATTACTTTTATAAAAATATTCAGAAAAAGTAGGTACATGAAACAGAAGACGTACCAAATATCTTAGTTAAGTCTCAAACACTTGTTTAAGAAAATCTGACTTTTGATAAGAGAATGTTAGCCTACTTAAATCCTAGAGATTAAAGTAATCAACTTAATAGAGAATCCTTGTTTATTGTCATATTAAACTACAATTGGTAAGATTTACCTAAACTAGATAGGTGATGATAGTAGAAAATCTCATCTTAGTTCACACACAGGAAAAGAGCGAAAAGAATAAATTTGAGGGTGTATGAATCTTACGAGTGATGAAAGAACATAATTGACCATTGAGGATCGGGAATTGAAACAACTTATGAATTCATAATGTTATGCTTAATTCTTCACACACACGTCAATTTTACATTGAAAAATTAGATTTTAATTTCTATATTGTGATTTTGAAATTGTGCATAAATTTGATATTATGATTTCAATCCCAAAATAAAAAGTTAGGTTAGCTAGCTAAATTTTGTTGCTTTATTTGATTGACTAGCTATTAATTAGGTAATTATCATTACGTGTTTGTGAGTTTGTTAGATTTTAGTTTTGTTTGAGGACAAACAAAGATTCAAGTTTGGGGGTGTGATAAATATAGTTTCTACACTTATTCGAGACCCTAAATCATGATATTTTATTATCTTTTGGATAAAATTATACCTGATTTATGTAATATTGTATTCTGTAGGTAAAACTTTATATTTAATGAAGAATTGGATAAAAGAATACAAAAGTGGCGAAAAATGGCAAAATCCAAAGATGAACCTTGGAGAGAAATAATACATTAAATGGGTTGAAATTATATGGGCCTCAATGGACTTGTATTGAAAATTTTAATTGGACTCCAATGTGGCGAAATATATATACACTTACCTACACATAGAAAAAAGAGGGGAAAAAAAGAAAACAAGAAGACAGCGGCTAAAGCGAGAGGAGGGAAGAGGAGAAAAAATTGATGCTGAAACGGAGAGAAGAGATAGAAAAAAGCCAGAAAAAAAAAAGAACAAAAAAGAGAGAGAGAAGAGAGGAAGAAAGACGGCTGCCAGCAAGAAAGAGAAACAAAAACCGTAGAGAGAAAAAGGAGAGAAAAGAGAGAGAATAGAAAAGAAAAAAAGAGAGAGAAAGAAAGGAGACGGCAGACACGAGCAGTTTCACGTTTCATCAATTTTTGGTGATATCATTCCACTTTTTCGCGTTTTTATTTTTACAGTATGAGTAACTAATTTTAATATTAGGAAAAACAATGTAGTCAACTTGTAATCATTTATTTTTCTATTCAAGATTTCTATGATTTTTTTCTTATATGTGTTGGTTTTATTATGAGTTTAATACATCGAAATACTTGATCACTACTTTGATGATTATGTTAGTCTCTTATGAATCAAGAGGTGATTTTGAGATTTAGACCATATAGTAAAATTCGGTAAATTAGTATAACGTGTAGAGATACATATATTAATTATTGCGGTCAAAATATAAATTTTTAAAACTAGTGTTTCGTTTAACTAAAGTTGATTCACATAGAGATATGAAATTTAATTTGTTAAATAGGTTCAATGAGAACTCGAGAGGGGTAAATTGAATATAATAGAAGGATTCGATCGAATACTACATTAGGTAATGAATCTTGAATTAAAAATTAAGGTAATTAATAAATAAAATTGTTATACCCAAATATTCATCACATTTATATTTTCAATTAGTTAAAAGTAGTTAGGAAAAATAATTACAACCATCATAATTATTTACTTGCTTTTATCAAATAGGAGTTAGAAAATTTTGATTAAATCCTGAAATATAGTATTCGTGGAAATGATATCTAGACTCAATGTCCACTATACTGCTTATTAAGTATCGTACACTTGCGATATGAAAAACGCAACAATAATTATAGGCATTTTTGACTGGTGATTGTGGTTAGCGTAATCATCTTTATTTCACCCGTCGGTGCTTGAACACTTATATCTCATGCCGTGAAGCATTCCTACATTCACCTTTTTCCTGGCTTCCTTCCTGTACTCTGGACAAGATGTGCCGAAATTTGCTTGGGTTAGAGTGAGTGAGCTCGGCATCTATTATCTAAATAAACGTCATGTTTTTTGGGGTCAACAAAACTAATAGTGGAAGATTTGTGAAATGACAGTGAACATATTTAAATTTCAACTAGCCAAATGAAATACGTCTAAGCTTTTATTAGACAAGTATAAACAAGAAGTTTCTTTATCAACTCAATATACCAGTAATTTAACTAGTTGTGTACTATAATGTCAACAATGAAGGAAAAAGTATTTACGAACTTGATTAAAGAAAAAAAAGGCACAAGGTCCACACCTGACTCCATTCGCATGCGATATAAGCCGCGAGTCGGCGATCGCAAGTTCTTCTCCCTGTCCGGCTGTTCTTCTCCCTGTCCAACAGTCTCTTATTCTTTTTGGCTTTGGCATGACAATGGCAGGAGAATAGAACAGGAGAGATTGGGAGAAAATATGAGATTAAAGTTTTATTTTTATTTTTATTTTTTATTTTTAAACTAAAAATAAAATTTGTAAGTGGATTGTGCTGGTTCGGTTCACAAGCAGGTTGATATTTTAACCCATAACCGACCTAATCCACCCATGGTTTTGGTTAAAGATCCAAACCAACCCGATTTACTATTTCGAACCAATCTTAATTGGCTCGAGCAAGTTCAATTAGGTCTTTTTTTTTTTTTTTGTTGTTGTCCAGGTCTACCTATAGTGTAGAGTGAAAACTACATTCGAAAATTCGAAAGATCCCAAAAAAATATGAATAAAATAAAAAGAAAGAAAAGTAAAACACACTAGTGTGTTGAGGTAGTAACTAAACAATTATATGTGTTGTCTCTGTCCGATTAAGTCTTAGTCATCGATTAGGAATTGGGAGGTAATAGAGTGGTTGATTAAAATAAACCATATCTTATTATTAGTTTGCCTTTGAGAAAATTAAAAAAAAAACGAAAAAAAGCAACACGAGCGATGAGAGAGTGTGTTGACATTACTTGGATTTGGTTTTGTTTGGGAAAAAAAACTTTGGAAGTTGAAATATATGACTTGATTCTAGTAGCATTGGTGGAATTAAGAATGTTTAATAGACACACACACACACATCAAAATCTAGATATATGATATGTGGAGTTTTTAAAATAATTTTCGATTCTTGTGTTGCATTAACTCGTTTAAATTTTGTGAGTATGATATACACTTTGACGAAACATTCAATTGTTTTTATTGAGTTCAGTATAATTGCTTAGAGTCTACTTACGTATCTATTATACTTTTTTCAAGGACAAACAAATGTTAAAATTTGGGGGTGTTGATTAAAATTTGTAATTTTGGATTACATTAGGATGAAACTCGAGATTTGATTAAGAACGACAAAATGTAGATAAATCATGCAGCACTAGGATCAAATTCTACACTTTAGAAATTGAAGGACTTGGATTGAAATAAAATAGGAAATGGTGCATAAATAAATGGACTCAATGACTAATTTGCATTGTTTAGAAGAAATGAGGCCTTGGAGAGAGACATTACATTAATTGGGCCTTAGACCAATTGAAAAAGATGGATCAAGTTCTAAATGAAATAGAATTCTTTAAAGAGAAAAAGCTGGTGGGGAGATTAAAGAAAAAGAGAGAAAAATGGCGGAAGAAAGAGGAGAAAATTGAAAATAGAAATTAATTTCAGTTTCCATAATTGTGCAAGAATTTGGAATTAATCACATACCGTCAATTTATTATCGGGAAACTCTACAATAATCAAGGAAGCAAGGGAGGATCATTGTTGGGATTCGTGCACGAAAAATAAATAATATCTTTGAGTGATATTTAACTGGTCTATTGTAGTTAAACCAGATGATGTCTTTTAACCTTATTTATTTTATTTTAACATTATGCTCTTGCTTCAACCACACATTTTTTCAATAAAATAATTTTACACGTAAACTCAAATTTTCTCTATTTTTTAACTACTTATTACCCAAAAATCACTATTACAAAACTTATTCTACCAAAAAATGGGTCTTAAACAACAACTATGAGTAACTAAATTTTTTTATGTTAGGATGACGATGTAACTTAAGAGTTTTTAATATTTAAAAATTTCATGACTTCATGCCACTTCAAAATGTATTAATTATTTATTGTTTCAATTTTCTTTGCGATTGATTTAAGAATAATAATGAGACGAGAGGTGATGTATGAATCATGTGAGCCCAAGAATAATTAATCAAGAGGAGGTAAATTGATTTTTAAAACTTTTTTGAAAGAATTATCTAAATTCAAGTAAATAAAGACTAAATATATTAATTCAAATGATAAGCGCAAATATTAAAGTGATAAGTAAAATGGAAGAGATGATGCAAATGATATAATTGCTGATGTTTGATCCAAAATAATGATCTACATCCTTCATGCACAAGTAAAGTCTTTTCACTATATTGATTGATTTATAATGCAATCCAACAGACATGACCCATCCTAAGTCACCCTAATGGACCTGACACGTGTCGTGCGCCGATTATAGATACCAGCTAAGTGCTGGACCCACTATCAAGGAAAATATGACCTGCTAAAACAGTGACACACTTTTATAAAAATATTGCTAGAGTTTCCCCTATAATATGAACTAAAACCACCTGAACCGTATCCAATA
>CAIGRB010166062.1:0-21423 GCA_903798255.1 Fraxinus quadrangulata
ACATCCTCAAACAAAAATGCAAAACCATAAGGAGATGAATGATTAAGCTAGGCAACTGCAGTTAGAGCTACAACAAAAGGAAGTATTGTTGATAAAATTTGTGAAGCATCAGCCTTCGCCTCACTTTCCAACACCCTTTTTGGATCTACCCCAAACGACAGCAACGAGAAGTTTCCTTCTTTTTTTGCAACCTAACTTTCCCTATAAAAGGTGATGAAGTTGAACATGCTAGAATATATTAGCCTTCCTTAAAAGTGTTCTGGCAAATGGGGAAAACGAACGATGCTTCAAACGGAGGGAAAGCAAATTCCTCTGGTTGAACTTGAAGTTGAAAATAGAAGTCTTGGGAGTGTTTGGGGGAGAAAAGATTAAAGTTGACAACATTTTCAAGGTGGGTTTTTGTGGGTTTGAGTTTTGAAGTTCGCCCATCGGTAAAAGGTGGTGTTTTTCCGCAGGGGAAGTGGTGGAGGGAATAAGATTATTGAATTTCTTTTTTTAATTGATGGTTATTATAAATTATTGAATATTAAGCGTGAGGAGTTAATTTGGTGTAGATCTGATTTTATCGAGATTTCGAACCCTATTTGATCATATGGTTGCTTCCAAGGTGAAGTTTGGGGAAGAAGTTGGGTTGGGTTGGGGTGAGGTGGAGTGGGGTGGGGTGGGGTGGAAAATAAAGTTTTAAAGATTTGTAATTGTAGGTGGTACATATAAAAAATTTGGATTTAATTTGTAAAAAAATAAAAAGTTTGAATACTGAAATTGTAATTATTCTTTTTTAATTTTGGCATTTTTTTACCTTTTTAACGGAAAATCTAACTAATCTTGACGGCACGAGGGTTTTTCGCACAAAAGGTTTCAAACAAGAGGGTTTTATGTGATTTCCAGTAGGTAGAGGGGTATATCGCACATGGAAGCGTTTCTAGGGGTTTTTCTGCTATTAATCCAAAAATTAACAACTATAACTTGCTTTCTCAATCAACAAATTTTTATGACTATTTCACAATATAAAAAACTAAAATGAGTTTGCAGTAGTACTTGTTGACTTTACATGTATCTATGTGTGATTTGGAGTTTTTCATTACTAAAAGTTGAGAAAATTACTCAAAATATTTCACATCAAATGAAGTTCAAATGGACTACCTTGGTGAAAGACTTGAGTTTTGCATGTGTTTAACTAGTAAACACTAAGAATATCTCCAAGAGACTCTTTAAACATGAGACGTTATCTATTTTAAAGAGTCAACATTTAAAATCATGCTCTAAAAGACTCTTTAAATTAACATTTTAGTTTAGAAAGTGGGTCAAACTCATTCTTTATAATTAAATGTATTTAAAATGTTACAATTTTCAATATAGGAAAACAATAAAATAATATAAAGAAAAGTTAGTTAAAATAAAAAATAAAGAAAAACAATAAATATATTTTGGGAGTATTAAAACTAAGTATTAAATATAAAGAGTTTATTGGAGTACTTCAAAATTTTAATTCTCTAAATTTATAGATACTCTCCAAATGATAGAATGTACTCCTTAAAAATAGAGAGTCCTTTGGAGATGCTCTAAGCAGACGTAAACTTATTTTATTTGAATTGACAAGGAAAAAATATGTTGGAGATTCTTTTAATGGCAATAAAAATACTTACAACTGAGAAGAAAGGAAGATTTTTACAACCATCAATGTCAAGACCGAGAGGCAGTAGAGAGAACGGATATCAGTTTATTTGTTGTTCGATTTCTGTACGATCCTACATTTTCCTGTTACTATTCTACTGCAATCCTCTCAAATTGTGATTCTGTATTTGATCTGGATCGTCTAGCCTTTTGGGATAGTATGATCATGCGATCTGGATCGCAATTTTGATAACCATGATTTACACCTTGATTTCCTGTTTGATATGTTTTTATTATCGGAAGAAAGAGAATTCTGAGCTTGTCAAACTGATTCATTTTCTACCCTATCCCAGATGGCAAAGACCCAGAAGAACAAAGCAACTGCTCATCACTTGGGCTTGCTGAAGGTATACTTCGTCATGCCTGTACTTTTGCCATAAGATTAAACCATGTTTTGGACACTAGCGGCCGGTTTTTAACTTATTTATAGGATTCCAATGAATACAGTAATTCCTTCCTATTTTACTTCCTTGCTTATGCTGACGAATTTTATTCATTTAATGTATCCAGCCAAATTGATTTTTTCCTTACTAATCATTTTATGGTAGGCTAAACTTGCAAAACTTCGGAGGGAACTTCTTGCACCTTCAACAAAGGGTGGTGGTGGTGCTGGAGAAGGTTTTGACGTTACAAAAAGTGGTGATGCGAGAGTTGGTCTTGTCGGTTTCCCTTCAGTTGGGAAATCAACACTTTTAAACAAATTAACAGGGACTTTCTCAGAGGTTTGTAATTCTCGATGTGCTTGTAACTACATATAATTTTTCTTGCTGTTATAGATTTTGTGAATGTAGGATGCAATTTCTTTTGTATTCTGGGCTTGTTCTACTTGAAAAATAATTTCTCTACTGATTATGGTACCTCGCTGCTTCAAACCTTGATTTGGCTTAGCTTCAATGAGTTTTTCTTAAAGCTTTTTCTGCATGTGTTGCAGGTTACTTGATATGAGTTTAGTACATTAACTTGATACATTATGCTTGCTGTTATAGGTTTTGTGAATGTAGGATGCAATTTATTTTGTATTCTGGGCTTGTTCTATCTTGACCAATAATTTCTCCTGATTATGGTACCTCACTGCGTGAAACCTCGAGTTGGTGTAGCTTCAATGACTTTTTCTTAAAGCTTTTTGGGAAATTTGTTGCAGGTTGCTTCATATGAGTTTACTACTTTAACTTGCATTCCTGGTGTAATCATGTATCGAGGTGCTAAAATTCAGGTATTATCATTTGGTAATTGGAGGAGTAAATATTAGTTGCCTGTCAGCCACTATTGCAAGAACCATGAGCAATTTGGTTTTCCCCTATCCTATTGGTATGATTGTATTGTTGTTGCTTGAACTAAGAAAAGGTTTCATAAGGTGCTTTTGATATTCAGATCTCTTTACTTACACTTAATGATATTTCGTGAATAGTACACATGTTCTTGGGGATCTCAGTGGGAGCTCTCTCTGTTTCGTGTCGATTAATGCCAATTTTTAATATCGATAAAGCCATAGACCTGAGATAATACTGAACAGCAGTAGCACGTTGTTAATATTTTTTAGGGGTCAAAACTGAAGCATCTCATTTATCCCTTTCATAAATCGAGACTCTAATCTTGTTCATACATGCTGTTGCTTTTTCAATGAAGTACCTGTGTTGAATCAGCAACCTGTTCAAATTGCACACTGGGTGGTTGTTTCTAGTCTAAGAACCTTTAATGAGTCTATGGTAAGGCAAATTATTCATTTACTTATTGAAGGTGCACTGATTCTTGAAAAAAGTTAGTATATCTTTGAGTGATAAATATGATATTCCAAAAATACCTGTGATGCCCATTTAAAGGACATTGCTATATGATTCCCTGTTGTTAGTAAAATGGTCTATCAAGTAAAGCAAAGGACTATTGGTTGACACATCTATATAATCTTAGTTCTGCCTAGGTCTTCATTTGCCCAGTTTTGTATTTTACTTCCCTTTTGAAAGCTTGCTGTGGCATGCATTCCTTGTGTGATACTGTCATTAGTTTTAATGATGATAATATTTATCTAAGCAAAACCTTAAAGGAAAGTGACGTATGTTGTTTGTTTAGGCTCTTGATGCCATCAATATTTCAGAATAGTTTAAAATGAGTGAGAAATTTGGGATGACAGTTGAGTTTAAGCATTTACATTGAGAAATAAATTGATTGGAAGATGGTTCTAAGAATCAATTCTATTACTGCTTTCTCTTTATTTGTGGATCATTGGTTGTACTATGAGCGAACAAAGTTTAACGTGCATATTTTTAAAATTCAATTTGCATGATGTTCTGAAATCACAGCCTGTGCAATTTCAGTACTCACTTTTGGATTTTCTTCCTGCTTTTGTTGGCAGTTATTGGATCTTCCCGGGATTATTGAGGGTGCTAAAGATGGCAAGGGTAGAGGTAGACAGGTAAGATAAGCAATAGCTATTGCTAATTTTATTGTTGTTATTTGGTAGCTTTAACTCTCTCCCCTCTATTATCCACATGGATGGCTGTTTTCTTGATTTAGTGTCAATTTGAAATTTGTAGTTTTGGTTGGCTCAATATATTGGAGAAGCTTTCAACCATGGTAAATTTTACTTTTGCCCTAGACATCATGGATTGCCTTCTTCCCAAAATTGGGCTGCCACAACTGCTGCTAGACAGAGGAAGGCCATCATCGGCATAAAATCTTCAACACCATCATAATACATCTATCAACCAACAATCTCTACTTTCATTGTCACACTCAAGGGATGGAGAAGAGAATTTTCTACCATCTAATTTATAGCAAAGATTCCAAGTAATTCTCTTTGATTTTTGTCTCCCCAAATCCCTATGTGGTCCACCCCCACCGTTCAACAACACGCACCCACAGAGAAAAAAAAAAAAATGATGCAACCTGCAGGATAGCCCAACCCCCTTATTATCAATCCCGTCTTCACAAGCATCAGTGAATGCCCTCAAACAAATACCATGGCCATAGCTGTCCAACCCCTCAAAACCAGCTCAAATAACTTACAACCATCTACTGTAACTTTTGAAATTGAAAATTTGAAAGGAAGTAAAACCAGGGATCATAAAATAGAAGCCCTAGGATGGATGAGACTGTGAATCAGTGAATAAGGGCACATTGTCAAGATAGATGAGAATACACTGATCAAATGGAGGCTGTGCTCCTAGTGCCTTTGATCTTACCTATTTTCTGTCCAAAGTTTTCCATGATCTGAATCCTGCCAAACCCCACTGCCTATGGCACAGATCTAATCTGCAAGGTTCTATGAGAAGTTTGGTTGCAGGTGATTTAAATGTTTTTGAGTGTTGGAAGATGGTTGTCATGGTAGTTACCAACCTGGCACTAGGGGACTTTGATGTGACTGGTGGAGAAGAAAACTGGATACTTTTAAGAATTGTGATGTTTTTTAATTGTATTCTAGGAAAGAGGTGAGATGACTTAAAGGAATCCAGTTGTTCAATTAGAAATCTATTACCTGTAATCTAGCTCATGATATGGTCCTCTGATCTTCCATACTGCAATAGATTGACATTTCCAATTAATCATGAATGTTATGTTCTTTTTGTGATTAATTAGCTTTAAATGTGCATAGGTCTTTATGTGATCTACTTCCTTCATTAGATGTTTGGTATGGAAACTATCATCTCTACCTAGAGATTTGATGTAGGGTATTGCTATTATTTTTGCCTAAAAGCTATAGCTCATGGCACAAATACAATCCACCCAATATCACCCAGAGTCAACAAATGCTATCCACCATATACCACCCAACTCAAGCTTGAGAATCCACCCCAAGCCCACTTGGGCCCACCTTGTTTCAAACATGCTCCTGTATTATCCACCCACACCACAGGAAATGCTTCGGCATCGGCTCGCATACTGGACCTCGAGCTCACGTAGGGTATTGTCACCACTTTGCTAAAAAACTATAGCTCATAGTATAAATACAATCCACCCAATATCACCTAGAATCAAGTCCGGAATTCAACCAAAGCCCACTCACCCCAAACACCCCCCAAACCCAATTTCAAGCATGCTCCTACATTAAGATTGCTGTAATTTTTTATTCTTGACATCATTTTAGGGAGCAAGTATTCTTTACAGCTTGATGATAAAGATAATATGGTTATTGACATGTTCTTAATCTTATTCTTTTGCTCGGTACTTGAATGTGCTCTTCTCTAATTCAGGTCATCAGTACTTCTCGGACATGCAATGTTATCCTAATTGTTCTGGATGCAATAAAGCCAATTACTCACAAACGTCTTATAGAGAAAGAGCTCGAGGGATTTGGTATAAGGTAACATGCAATGTTGATTCGTTTTCTCAATGTCTCCTTTTAGATTTGTAAAGCGAAATGGTATTCTGTCACCCCACCCTCTCTCAACAATTAATTGTTTTTGTTCCTTCTTGCCTGAAAATAGGTTAAACAAGGAACCACCAAATCTGACATTCCGCAGGAAAGATAAAGGTGGGATCAATTTTACATCTACAGTTACCAACACACATCTGGACCTTGAAACTGTGAAGGCAATATGCGGCGAATACAGAATACACAATGCTGATATTAATCTCAAGTACGATGCAACTGCTGATGACCTCATAGATGTCATTGAAGGCAGCAGGGTATATATTCCTTGCATTTATGTTGTCAACAAGATCGATCAGATTACATTTGAGGAGCTGGAGATTTTGGACAAACTTCCACACTATTGCCCAATAAGGTACTCTATTACCAACTTTCATTTCTGAACATCAACAGGTTATTGGATTACAGAAATTTGCTTTTTGGACCATGCACAATGCTGATATACTTATGAATCAAAGCTGTGGATTGTTACAGAACCATTTCATTTGTGTTTTCATTCACACAACAGCTAAGAGTTTATTTATGCAAATCCTTGACTGGATAAATTTTGCTTGTCTGTCAATAGGTTAATACTTCCTTTTGCATTTGTCATGTGCTCTGTTGGTCTGACACATCTTTTTCATGCGTTCTTCTTTATCTTTTTCCTTGAGATTTGGGCTTTTATGTAGAGAAGGGAAAAAGGCTGGGGCAGTGCAGAGAAAGCAGTAATTCTACTTTTTGAATTCTATGCAGTTTAACTTTCTTTTGTTGCTCATACCTAATGTCATAATAAAATGATGCATTCCTGCTTTAATAGGAAAATGATGATATGTGAAACCTCTCCTGTGGGAAAATAAATATGTTTAGTAAGTAAAGACTTGTTATACTTTTTATCTCGTGTTCAATTGGTAACAGGTCAAGCTTTCAGCACAACTACTATTGAAATGAAAAATCTAGTGGAAGAATTTTTAAATTTTTTTAATGTAAAGAAGAATAAATAATTGCTAGCTAAGCTTCTTTTAATTGAATTGCAATCCTACATCTAAAATGGACCCTTGTTCGATGTATTATTGAAGCCAGAGCACAAGTTTTCTACAATTGTATGCTTATTATGCTCATCTGGATGGATAGGAAGAGGTGGTGTTGGTTCTGTTAAACGATCAATACTGATAGAAACTTCAAGAAATTGAAATTTAATCATGAAATGCTTTTCTCCAAACTGTTTCCTGTCACACTTTCTGTATTATATTTCAGTGCGAAAATTTAATCATGAAATGCTTTATTTCCAAATTGTAACAACTAGATTGAGAGTGCATTATCTGTAAATAATTCATTACTGAGTTGCTACTGTATTCTAAACCTGATGTCTGCTTACATGCCTTTGTCATGTTAGCAACTCAATTATCCTTTCACCTTTGTGCTAATTTATAATGATGATTTGTTGCAAAAATTTAGTAAAATGAGGACCTTGAAATCTTTTAGACCTTGTTTTGATTGTTTTTCTTGGGACTTGGTGCTTACATTTATCTGAGCTTTATTCAGAGACTGAGGGCCAGCAGAGTTCCAGGTTTCTGTTCCTGTCATTGCTGTTTGAGACACCTATTTTGCACATTTTAACCCATTATGTGTGGGTGGAATTGGGTGATCTTGTTGCTTAACTTGCTTTATCAAGTTCCTCCCCTTTATATTCTCTCAAGACTGCAACCACAAATATTGATGGCTCAGAGTCTTTTTAGCTACAAGTATCATGCATCCTCATTCTGTATGTTATTGGTCTAAAACCTTGTGAACTGCAAATATTCTACCTATTTTCCCTTGTTCACAATAGTGTTAAGACTTTAAAAATGGTACAGTGGGAATTGTGTTACTTTTAGCCATTAACAGGCATATAATGCTTGTATCCCCTAAATCATATGCTGATTTTTTCTTCCTTTTATTGTCAAGAGAAGTATAGTAGCTGCATGTTCACTGATTGTTTATTTAATGGTTAGTTTTTTTAATGTAATTTGCGATTAATTTCCTCAGTGCTCATCTAGAATGGAACCTTGATGGCCTGCTGGAGAAAATATGGGAATATCTCAACTTAACTCGCATATACACAAAACCCAAGGGGATGAATCCTGACTATAATGATCCCGTCATATTGTCGTCAAAGAAAACAACAGTTGAGGACTTCTGCAACCATATACACAAGGACATGCTCAAACAATTTAAGTAGTAAGTCTCTTCCCAAATTCATTATTTTGAAGTTTTTGTTTGTAATTAAATTGTGTCAATAACAAGGATAGGAGACTATTCTAAGTAAAGGTTTAACCCACTCAAGCTAATCGAAAATGCATAGGATTCAAGATGTAGTGTGACGACCCGAGTTCTAGGATTCGAGTGTCACTAAGATCGTATCTTGAACATCATACTTCACTAAAAAAACTTGAAATTTTATTAAATAATTTCATAGAATAATGAGATTCAACCCATAAAAAAAAAAGACATAAAAAAATTAGAATTGATAGAAGTTTTTCTAAACAAATGTTTATTGAATTCTAAATAAATAAACATGAGCATGGTGGGTCTTCTTTCACTTGTTATTTCTCTAGCCTTCTCATGCCTTGATTGCCATGAATCTTTAATTTCCTGAAGGGAGTATAAGGAAGGGGTGAGATAAAATCTCAATTTGCATATAAGTACATGGATTAATGTTTGTACGGAATTGAAGGAACTTCATACATACATACATACATAGTGAAACACGAAAATCTATACCGAACATAGATGGTATGGAATTTTCATATGTAGTGCTACTATACTCCGATCCAAACTTAGAACATACAAAAAGGACCTCATAATCAATGTTCAAAAAACTTAACGTATGCATATATTCTCATAAAATACTTATACACTTAATTATATCTTGTGGAAGTGAAAAGGAAAATACTAGAATATATTTGGGACTTTAATCCTTGACCCACGTATTAATGAATATAGTATATTTGTATTTGTGTGTATTTCATAGGGAAATGAATGTACTTGAAAAGGGAACATAGTTTTGAGAGTTCTAATTCAATTGAATTTTAAAAGTGATAAAATTTTATCATATCTCAATCATATTTCGATTAATGAGATAAAATAATGACTTTAAAATAACAAAAAAAATCATCTCCATAATTTCTAAAATTAAATAACATAGAGATAAAATCAAAATATTATCTTAATAATTTGAAATTTCAATTTTAATTAAAAGAGATAAAATTGAGACATTATCTCTATTATCTTTTATCATTAAATATGATATAGATAAAATAACATAATATCTCAATTGGAATTTGATTTTATCTCAATCATTTAAAAATTCAGTTTAATTAAAAGAGATAAAATTAAAACATTATCTCCATTATTTAATTAAAATTAAATAAGATTTTAACAACTTGGGCTTAAACCCAAAATTTAAAATAAAAGAAAAGGTGTGGGCTATCATTTTACATAATGGACTTTCATGAATGATGTAATTGATGATCGGGCAAAAATGTTAATCGTGTCTATTTTTTTTTTTTTAATTATAACTGACCAAACTTAAATTAATAAAATTAGGCCATAGGTACGGGTATTACATGTAGTGTCTTCTCGTGTGAAGGGATTCGAGGCATAATCTTCACTTAGTTTTTATACTACGAGGCTCTCCCTATAGAACTTCACGGTGATTATTATATATCACTGAAGAATGGACGAGCAGAACTAAAAACCATCAGTCAAATAAAAAATAAATGCATTCTTTGTTGAACAAGCAAATGTATATTTTGCTAAAAGGAAATATATCGTGCCATATGAATCCTTGCATAGAAAAAACAGATGATTATGGGCAGCACTATCCTTGAGTGATCATTTTTTGTTGGCTAGTGAGAGAAAGAGATGGATCAAGAGAAAGCATTCCAAATAAAAACTTTTTACTTTCTTAAATTCAGCCAACTATATGTTGTAGTTTCTGTTAACTTTGGGACAAATTCGGTGCATTTAATTCTATGATCTTTATATCATGAGTTCTTGCCCATTGCAAGTATATCTAAATGTTCTATGATATATCCTATCTTGAAACTGCTTTTAGTTTTCACCATTTTGATTGTTGTCAAATGACCTGCGTTTTATTCAATATTGTAGTGCATTGGTTTGGGGTTCGAGTGCGAAGCACAAGCCCCAGAGGGTAGGCAAGGTAAAGTTTATTCAACTTTTTACTATTCAATATGGTGCATGTCATGTTTGTTGCTGGATAATCTTTTTTTGAACATTTTTAATTCCCAGGAGCATGAACTCGAAGATGAAGATGTTGTGCAAATCATAAAAAAAGTTTAATTATAGAACTTTCAATAAGCACCTTATTACCTGGTGCATATGGCATGAAATTTCGAGCAGTAAAAGGATTTCCTCTTGTGCAATTCTTGTGGATCGCAGGACAAGAGTGAGATGAAGGATAACTTGGTTTACTAGGCATTTTGTGGTCAAGGTAGTTCGCTGCTTGTTTTTCTTGTCTTTTTTTTTTCTTTCCTTCTATTTTTGTAATGGGCTTCTGCCTTTTTAAGTAAGACTCGTAGCCATAGTAGCGGTTTATATATTCGTGTACCAAATATTTCTTTTATGTTTTTGATGTGCAATAGTGAGATGATGTAATGGGGGTGACATTATTGAGTCACTAGGAATATATTTTAATGTTTATGTTTTATCAAATTTTGTACATTCTTTTACATTGCTGATTTAGTTACCAGTTGAAGAAACTAACGAAACCAAATTGTCATTGGTTTAGTCTTTTATATTAGAAAGTAATTAACTGAGAAAGTGTCTTTGAATGAACGGAAATTGTTAAGCCCTTATTGTGGTGCATGGTCTACTAGTCGCACACAACTAATTGCTGCAGCTTCGATTTAAGTTTGCTAATCCTAGAAGGTTCTGCATAATTCTTTGGACTGGATGGACATTGGCCCTTGAGTGCAAAGGCACAAGGTAACTTGATTGTAAGACTCACTCATTGGACAGGAATGAGAGTTGGTCTTAATGATTCGACGGAACCGAGTGGAATGGCCATTGCACAACGAATAGAAGTTACACTAGGAATAATACTGGACTGGTTTTCATCTAGAGCTCAAAGAAGGTAAAGATTTGGCACTTCGATGTTGTCTCTTCGCTACTTGAGATGGTCATGCCAAATTGTCAGAACAAATTATTAAGTCGGTTCTATGTAAAATACTCATTAATGTAAGACTCAAATGTATCAATAATAATTCCCATTTTCTTGTTAAAACAGAGTGATTTAGATTTACAGATTACATCTTTTAAACATTAATTAAAATAAAAATAAAAACAAATTGCTCCATCAAGCTTCAGGCCCTCACACAACAGTTGAAGTAGCTGAAGATGCTCCTCCTTCCCTGTAATAGAGAATCAACACTATTTATAATTGAAGAACATAAGTATAAAAAATATTAAATTTTGTTCATTGTGTTGTTTAGTACATCATACCAAACATAAGAATAATAATAGTATTTTAGATAGATTATGTATGAAAGATACACGCGTGGACGTACAGTTGGAGAGTGGTTCCGATGATAGTTGTGATAATCGTGGAGATTATCATTGCGGGCAGCATTTGAATTTCTCGTGGTCGAAGGGATTATCTCTTCCTCATTTCCAAGACTGGCTCTTGACAAATCCTTCTTGTTTTGCATTCTCATTTCTCTGATTTTTGAGAAATCCATCGAGTAGTTAGGCAATGTGCCCTTTTGATCCCAGTCCCCAAATTGTGGAACAGAAAGCCATGGTGCATTCCTCTACCAACCAAAGAAAATTTATAATCGATAAACTATTAGAAGAGATGAATGAACGCAACTAACACAACTTTTTGGATTTTTCACTCTAAATTTTGAATAACATAACAGAGAGAGAAATGAGAATGATAAATATTCCTTTCCTTCTTCAAAATTAAATAAATAAAACAAAGTTGAAAAAATTGACTAGTTCTCATTGTCAAAGTAATTTTTCTTATCCTATTTTCGCTTTACTTTCTTTAATGACTGCTCACTTGATAGTGTTATTATTTGATTACCACTGACCCAAGAGTTCAGCAAATACCATATATATAACTTAATACAACTATTGAAACAAGAACTGATAAGCCACATGCTTCATTCATGTAAAATACTACTATCCTTTTGTATTTTTAAAACTGAATTCAAGTTAAATCCCGTGTCACACGGTGATCATTTATGAATATTGTGCACGCAGCTGTGAGAAGATAAGGGATCTGATAGATATGGATAGGTTTCCAACCATGGCCACCGTATGCCGCCTATCAGGCCCCGACATGGTCCATGTCATTCAAACCAAAACCTCCTTTAAGATACACTGAAGTTGAATGTTGATACCAATTGAGCCACTTACTGAAGCCCCTATGGACCATGTCAAGGCTCAAACCCGGGTGACCATGGTGGAGAGACTCTTGTTATATGGACACCCACATACACACACAGAGAGAGATTTTTACCTCTTTGCGGTCTTCCATGTTAACAAATCTTGGATTTTCTTGTGAAAATACAGAGCCTTTTCTTCCCACAAATGGTTTTGATAATGATACCTTGGTTTCTGATTTTGAACAATGCAAAGATCGAGTAAATATAGAGAAAGAATTTATAGTTGAAAAAGATAAGCCAAGCGTGAGTTTAGTGGCAGATTACAGAAAGATGACAGGTATTGTATATGTATATATGAAGAATTGCCACTAGTAATATTCCACACGGTTTCTTTTTTTCCTGCTCTACTGGATCCTAGCTGTGTTTTCTTGAGTTGAACCGTGTCTTTGATTAAATAATAAAAATACTCTATCATCAAGTAATTATGTAAGCAAAAGTTAGTACTTCCACATAGATGCATACTACTTTTTTAATTTATATAGGCATTACGTGTACATAAATACGGGGTGGCATTATTCGATGATAACGATTTAATTATATTTCATATCATTCAGAAGTTTAGATTTTGAATATATGTCGGGAGAATTCTACTAAGTGGTTATTACTATTGATATTAGAGCAGGTATCCCGTCTCGAAGACTCTTGTTGCGAAAGGACGACCTAGAGAGGGTTATTTCTAGTATAAAATTGGTTCCATGGAGTCACCCAGGTAAAAAACAAATAAGGCCGACATGTAGGTTCATAGGGATAGAATGTAATGATCTAATTATATTTTGCATTGAACGCAAAAACTTGACTTGTAGTTTTATAAGCTATTCATTCCTTACAAGTCGTTTTAAGGGCGAGTTACCAATGTGGTTGTTACATTTAATATCAAATTGGAGCCCGATTTCGTAAAAATTACAACAAGTATTAATTCTTAAAATCGAAAACTGGACAGGTTCAACTAATTCTCAATTTTAAATAAAGAATCGAAAAATGATCTATTTCTTTTTATTTTTTTTCTTTTGTAGTGGTGGAATCCAACCATATAGATTTTTGGCCTTCACCTTTATCTATTATTAGTCCCAGACACATTATTTCCCTTCATTTTCTTATTGGTTAGTACAAGAGACAAGACAAATTCAAATTCTATCACGTTACCGTTGCCCATGTATTATGAGCCAAGTGGATGATAGTAGGAATGGACTTTTCATGAGGTTCTTCACTTTCCACCCATTTCCTTTATAAAAATGAGAATCAATTATAAACCACGAGCTATTTTTATTTGAGATATTGTGCATATGAATGGAATTGAACCAAAATTGTTTAGTTCTAGTCCAGTATCATTTTATTTAAACGTAAAATTAAACGGATTTTGTGTTTAAAACAATCAGTTTTTAAAAAATTCAAATCGGACCATCAGTACCCACCCTTACGTTTATAATATGAGTTTATAACCCATTAGTAAAATTCAATAGATCTTTTGTCACATAATTATATCTGCCACCGTTAGAATTACGAACAATAATAAGTCCTCTTTGATCCATATTATTTTCAAAATACATTTTTCTCTCTCTTATTTTCAATCAAACATTCTTCAATAAAATAATAATACATGTAAATTCAAATTTTTTATCCACATTCTCTATCAAAATACTATTCCAAAATACATTTCGGACAAAAAGATGAAACTCAAACACGCTATGAAAAAGAACTAGAAATATTTATCTAATCCATATTTAGTTTTTTGAGAAAATAATATAAGAATAATATAAAATTACCATGATTGATCGATGACCTCATTCGAATTCTTTATTTAGTTAAATTAAACCTCAAAATCTACGCCTCAATATGCGTCTAATAGAAAAAAGCATTCTAAAAATCTTCTTTTGTACGTCAAATATTAGAGCTAATGAATACACATTTGGAATACCCAATACTCAGAACATAAACCTAAGAAAATTGCTTACAAATATGTTTTTAATTAAATCACTCTAGGTGTCATGTTTTATTGATGATGAAATGAAACAAACGTTATAATAAAAATAAAACTTACCATTTCCAAAGACATGGAGTATAATGAAAACCTAAAGAAACTACAATTCATGTGCTCTAGTCATACTTCTCATCATCATAGGTCCATAGCCGAGTGTAGTGTTTCTGTGGCATGTGGTCACTTTGGGATTCGATAATTGAAGGATATTGAGTAAATGTATTAGTGTAGCCCAAATTTAGAAAATAAATACCTTCATCATATTCTCCATGAATGTATCCAAAAGAGTCCCCAACATATTCATTTGTCTAGAAAGATAATACATTCACTCGAAGTTACTTCTAGTTGTCACAATCAGTGCAGAAGGTGGAGTAGCCTCTTGATGAGCTCCACAAAGGATAATACCTTCACTCGACGTTACTTCTAATTGTCACCATCAGTGCAGAAGGCGTAGTAGCCTCTTGATGAGCTCCACATTTTCCCATGTCCAGACACATACATGCTGCATCAATGCAATAAAATTACCTTCCATATGTTGCTCCCGTATATGAGAAATCGACACATTCATTCCTTGACTCCCATCAGCTTGGTTGATCAAGTTAACCTGATTTATCTGCTAGTTGATCCATCTAACTTTCCAGTTGATCTACCAACAACACTTGTAACTAAGTCTTCAGTGGCATAATGAAGTTGCCAGCTAAGCTTTATTTTGTGGCTCTTGAAAGCTTCATTTTTTCCTCATCCCAATTTGCAAAAGGAGGCAAACTTTTAGCAGATTTTTCCATGTCATCCTCATTTTCATTAGCCTTGTCCAATAGTACCCTCTTGGGCCTTGAATTTTCTAGATTTTGCAGTTCTGTCCCTGTAGTTCTTGGTTCATGCAAATATTCTTCTTTCTGCAATGCAGTCCCTGAAGTTTCTATTTATTGTGAAATATACCCAAAATTTTCTCCTTCACTCCTAAAAGAAGGCTGGAACCCAGTCTAATTGGCTTGAGGAGACATTGTTCTTATCGCTTGAGTTAGGCTTTGACCTCGAATAAGTGTATAGTATGATTAAACCCCACACGACGTTTTGTGTAGAAAATAATGTAGCATTATTGAAATGCTTTCAGATATCTATCAACATTTTTCTTGTGATCCTGAAACATTTTAAAAAATATTTAGCGATGTCTAAAAAATGGCTTATTGCAGTATCAAGGGTGGAGATTACTTTTGGGGGACGAAGTGTCTTTCTCACTGGAGGATGCCTGGGCAATATCATTTTGAGAGAGCCTTTTGTTTGAAAAAAGAAACGACTTACATGTCGAAGTGGCTCAATGTGACGCTCAAGTTGTGGTCCAACAACTTCGTTCTATTTTGTAATTTGTCTTCGGATGCTCTATTTCTCTTTTACGATATGTTAATTGTCGTACTCGCTCTCACGACAGGAACAAAGTTATTCACAGTATGACTAATATATGGTTGGCGCAGTCCGATTCCTAAGAGAATCGAACCAAATCATGTATCAACAGGTATCTTATTACTTGTGTTTTCAGTTTCAACTGTAATGGAATGACCTTAAGCCTCTTCTGAAATATTAAGGTATTCAATTCAATAAAGAAGATCAGAGAATTCAAAACCCCACTGGCTGTAGGTGGTGACTTAAAAATTCCACCTAAACTTGAATGGTGTTCGTAACATAAAATTGAAGTTACCAACATCATTATATACATAGAATACCACTTTCGAAGAATCTTAAGTTGTGATTACTTTTTCTATAGAATTTTCACTTCAGCTACTTTCACACAAGTGCCCCCGAATCCAAAAGAGAGTCGGGAGAAAAGTTATTTTTTATAACGTCTAGTGCAAGCCAAAATGTCATGGAGAGTTATGGCACGCGATTAAATATTTTACTATCACGTGTTATTTTGTACTGATTGTTTAATACTGCATATCAAAACATATTCTTAAATGTACCTTTATTTTTTTTTAAAATTTCATATATTACTATAAATCAATCCGGCTACAACGACAACCACTTTGACAATATGTGAGCTGACACACATTTTTGCCATTGATTTCAACAACACTTAAAACAATTAATGACACGAATTTCTACACCTCACACAATGTCAACATTAATGTACACTTTGAATGTACAAATAGCATATTCCTTTATAAATTGCTGATTTGGTTACTAGTTAGTTAAAGAAACTGAAGAAACCAAATTTTCATTGGGTTAGTCTTATATTTTTAGAAAATAATAAACTGACAAAGTGTTTTTGAATTGAATCGAAATTGTTAAGCCTTCATTGTGGTGCATGGTCTACTATTCGTGCACAAACCAACCATTGCATCTTCGATTTAAGTTTGCTAATCCTGGAAGGATCTACTTATTTCTTTGGGTCGGATGGACATTGGCCCTCGAGTGCAAAGGCACAACGTGACTTGACCGTAAGATTCACTCGTTGGGCAGGAATGGAATTTGGTCTTAGTGATTCGACGGAATCGAGTGGACTGGCCGTTGCGCAACGAATATTACTGGACTGATTTTTTTCTAGAGCTCAAAGATGGTAAGATTTGGAACCTCAATGTTGACTCTTTCCACTTGGGATGGTAATGTCAAATTATCAAAACAACCAATTATTAAGTCTCCTCAACGTAAAATACTTGTTAATGTAAGACTCACAAATTCATCAATAATAATTCCCATTTTCTTGTTAAAACAGAGTGATTTAGATTTACAGATTACATCATTTAAACATTAATTAAAATAAAAACAAAAACAAATTGCTCCATCAAGCTTCAGGCCTTCACACAACAGTTGAAGTAGCTGAAGATGCTCCTCCTTCCCTGTAATAGAGAATCAACACTATTTATATTTGAAGAACAACACTAATTGCTTATTCACTAAGGTGGGTGACGTATAAAAAAATATTAAATTATGTTCATTGTGTTGCTTAGTACATCATACTGAACATAAGTATAATAATAGTATTTAAGATATATTATGTATGAAAGATACACGCGTGGACGTACTGGAGAGTGGTTCCGATTATAGTTGTGATAATCGTGGAGATTATCATTGCGGGCAGCATTCGAATTTCTCGTGGTCGAAGGGATTATCTCTTCCTCATTTCCAAGACTGGCTCTTGACAAATCCTTCTTGTTTTGCATTCTCGTTTCTCTGATTTTCGAGAAATCCAGCGAGTAGTCAGGCAATGCGCCCTTTTGATCCCAGTCCCCGAATTGTGGAACAGATAGCCATGGTGCGTTCCTCTACCAACCAAAGAAAATTTATAATCGATAAACTTTTAGAAGAGATGATTCAGCATAACTAACACAACTTTTTGGATTTTTCACTTGAGATTTTAAACAACATTATAGAGAGAGAAATGAGAATGATAAATAAGCTCAATTCCTTTCCTTCTTCAAAATTACATAAATAATCCAAATTCGAAAAATTTACTAGTTCTCATTGACAAAAGTAATTTTTCTTATCCATTTCCCTTTACTTTCATTAATGTCTGCTCGCTTGATAATGTCATTATAATATTATTTGATTACCATTGACCAAAGGCTTTCAAGATTTTGATCATAATTCAGAAAGCTTACATCAAAATTGTAAAAAAAAAAAAAAAAAAAGGAATACTAGTTTAAATTCAAAATAGACATAAATATTCCTCTTCAGGAGGTCAGCAAATACCATAAACATAAGTTGATACAACTATTGAAACAAGAACTGATAAGGCATATGCTTCATTCATATCAAATTTATTACTCTCATTTCGTATTTCTAAAACAGAATTCAAGTTAAATCCCCTTGTCGCACATTGGTCATTTATGAATATTGTGCACGCAACTGTGAGAAAATAAGGAATCTGATAGACGTGGATACATTTCCGACCATGGCTACCGGATTCGGCCTATCAAGCCCCAACATGGTCCATGATATTTGAATCAAAACCCCCTTTAAGAGGCACTTAAGTTGAACGCTAATACCAAATGACCTACTTGTCAAGGTTTGATAGGTCAAACCCAGGTGACTATGATCAAGAGATTATTGTTATGGACACCCACATACACACAGAGTTCGAGAGATTTTTACCTCCTTGCGGTCTTCCATTTTAACAAATCTTCGATTTTCTTGTAAAAATACAGACCCTTTTTTCACCACAAATGGGCTTTGATAATGATACCTTGGTTTCTGATTTTGAACAATGCAAAGATTGAGTAAACATAGAGAAAGAACTTGTAGTTGAAATAGATAAACCAAAAGCGGGAGTGCAGTGGCAGATTACAGAAAGATGACAGGTATTGCATATGTACTATATATGCATAATTGCCACTAGTAAAAATCCACACGGTTTGTTTTTCTCCTGCTCTACTGGATCCTAGCTGTTTTTTCTTGAGTTGAACCATGTATTTAATTAATAATAAAAGTATGCCATCATCAAGTAATTATGTAGGGAAAAGCTATTTGTACATTATGGTATTCATCCCCTCACAATAGTGTGGGGGGGGGTGCGCTTCCAAAAAAAAGCGGGCCCCCCATTATTGTGAGGGGGCTGTCAAACTTGATGTACATTTTTAATGTACATCAAGCAAAACCCAATTATGTATGCAAAAGTTAGTACTTTCACATGGATGCATACTACATGTTTGCTTTACACACGCGTACATAAATAGGTCAAATTATATTTCACATAGTTTAGATTTAGTATACAAGTCAGCTTTAAGGTTGGATTCTATTCAGAGTGGTTGTTACTATTGATATTAGAGCAGGTATCATGTCTTGAATACTCTTGTCCAAAAGGATGAAATTGGTTCCATGGAGTCGACCGCGTAAAAAAAAAAAAAAAAGGCTGGCGTGGAGGTTCATAGGGATAGAATGTAATGATCTAATTGTATCTTACGTTGCACATAAAATACTTAACTTGTAGTTTTATACTCTTCGAATATTCGTTCCTTATAAGCCGTTTTAAGGGTGAGTTACCAATGTGATTGTTACATTTGGTATCAAATTGGAGCCCGATTTCGTGAAAAGTACAAGTATTAATTCTTAAAACTGGACAGGTTCAATTAATTCTTAATTTTGAATAAAGAATTGAAAAATGGTGTATTTCTTTTTATTTTTACTTTTGCAGTGGTGGAATCCAACCATATTAGATATTTGGTCTCACCTTTATCTACTATTAGTCCCAAACAGTTCATCATTGCCCTTCATTTTCTTATTGGTTAGTACAAGAGACAAGACAAATTCTATCATGTAACCATTGCCCATGTATTATGAGCCAAATGGATGTTAGGAGGAATGGACTTTTCAAGAGGTGCTACACTTTTCACCCATTCCCTTCATAAAAATGATAATCAATTACAAACCACAAGCTATTTTTATTTGAGATATTGTGCATATGAATGTAATCAAACCAAAACTGTTTAGTTCTAGTTCAGTATCATTTTATTTAAACGTAAAATTGAACAAATTCTATATTTAAAAGATTCGGTTCTTAAAACATTCAAATCAACCCATCTAGTACCCACTCTTACGTTTATAATATGAGTTTGGGGAGGGCTATTTCTAGTATAAAATTGGTTCCATGGAGTCAACCACGTAAAAAAAAAATAAATAAATAAAGCTAGCGTGGAGGTTCCTCGGGATAGAATGTAATGATCTAATTGTATCTTGGGTTGCACGTAAAATACTTGACTTGTAGTTTTATAAGCTCTTCAGCTCTGCGTTCCTTACAAGTCGTTTTAAGGGTGAGTTACCAATGTGGTTGTTACATTTGGTATCAAATTAGAGCCCGATTTCGTGAAAAGTACAACAAATATTAATTCTTAAATCGACAATCGAAAATCGAAAATTGGACATGTTCAATTAATTCTTAATTTTGAATAAAGAATTGAAAAATGGTGTATTTCTTTTTATTTTTACTTTTGTAGTGGTGGAATCCAACCATATTAGACATTTGGCCTTCACCTTTATCTATTATTAGTCCCAAACAGTTTAGTTCGAGTCCAGTATTTTTTTATTTAAACGTAAAATTGAACAGATTCTGTGTTTAAAAGATTCGATTCTTAAAAAATTCAAATCAAACCATCAAGTACCCACCCTTACGTTTATCATATGAGTTTATGACCCACTAGCAAAATTAATTAGATGCTGTCAAAAAATTATATCTGGCGCCATTAGAAACACGAACAATAATAAGTCCTCGTTTGGTCCCCATTATTTTCAAAATACACTTTTCTTTTTCTTATTTTCAACCACATATTTTCAATAAATAATATTATACGTGAATTCAAAACTTTTTCTTATTTTTTATTCACATTCTCCATCAAAATACTATTCCAAAATACATTTTGGATAAAAAGATGAGGCTCAAACACACTATAAAAAAAACTAGGAATATCTATGCTTTTTGAGAAAAATAATATAAAATTACCATGATTAATAGATGACCTCATTCAAATTCTTTATTTCATTAAAATATAAAAGAGACAAAAAACTTGGCACCACGTTCGCGATTTCTTATCGTCGACAAAAATGTTTTTTTTCCCTTAAAAGTTTCACCCATCTCCCACTCTTCACGCAACTCATATTCTATTTTCACACGCAATTAATTTCATCCATACCGCTCAGATTTTTATAGTGATACTACTGATGCTTCTCTGCATGTTAATCTGCGTTTTGTGCATTGTCGTTGATTTTATAGTGATACTACTAGCACTTCACTCTCCATCTTCGTTTGTTTCTCCGCTATTGCCTCCGCCCTATGAGCCATTTCTTCTCTCTCTTTTGTTGTTGTTGTTGTTGTTGTTGTTGTTGAGCTTTTAGTATATTTTTACACATTGATTTGTGATTTACAAATTTAGTATGGTGATTTGCGAGAGGTTTAATTTTAACATTTGCACTTTCTACCCATGTGTTTGCATTTTTTGTTGGAAACATACGATTTGTGGAATAGATTTTCTACTCTTGGTTAGGTTGTGAAT
>CAIGRB010166065.1:6475-18149 GCA_903798255.1 Fraxinus quadrangulata
GAGCCGTTACTGAAATTAGTGTGGTGTAAAGACCGACATTGATTGTGCTTGGCAGTTTATTAGATTTGTTGCTAATGAATAGCCAAAAGCATGTACGTGAAAAAGGGTTACATTACTTACTGTCACAATGCAATAGTAAGTGGTCCTCGGCGTTTATGATACTGTGAATGGTACTTACCCTCTTATTGAAGTAAAACTGAAAACTTAGAAATTTTAATCCAAATCAAAATCAACAATTAATTTTAATCACATATTTTATTAACTTTTGTCAAAATCTATTAAATATTTTATTTTAATCCTCGCCAAACAGGAACGGAATATGGTTGCAGTAGTAGATGGGAACCTTTTACATACTGAAAGCATTTTCTCTATAGATTTTTTGGGAGGTTCTTAGTGCAACACATAATTGAGGAAGTGCTAACATCACTGTCAAAAAGACAATTCCAGACAAAAAAAGTGGATTGGAAATGATATTATTCTTTAAATTATGGGTTTTGCTATGTGTACATAGCAATGTACACAAGATGTCCGAGGGTGCCATTTGTCCATCCTGGATATCCCTATGAATTTTGCTATGTCCTTAAATTATTATGCAATAATAGGAGGAAAACACCAGTTTCTGGAATCAATTCAATTTGAGTGATTATGATGTTGCAGCACCAGCACTACTGGCATAGTTCAGTCTTATTCTCTTCTCGTGGCATTAAGGGCAGCAAATAGATATACAAAAATCATGTCCAATTCAGTTCTTCTTGCTTCAAGATTTGCCCTCCACCAGCATATCTTAATCATAGCACTTTACTTTTAACGGTCACAAGATCCTCGAAAGGCATGTTTTGTATGGTAGACTGGTCATGACTAGGCAATATCTAAATTGTCGTAGCCAAAAATGGCTTAAGAATTTTCTAGCCAGTGTCAAGTCTTTGTGGACAAGAATATTTCCTTTTCTGTCTCGAAATTCAAGTTGGTGAAAGGGAGAACAAAAATGCTTCTTTTCATAACACAAGCTAACTTGTACCCACAGACAAGTTGGTGAATGTGGCGAATGGAAAAATTCATGTTTGCTTGACCAATTTTATGGTGCTTCAATCAAAATTTAAAGCTTTAACGAAAAGTCATTTTAATATTTTTAAGTGTTGATAAATTGTGGGTTTTACAAAATACCTAAATGAAAAGGTGCGTCCTACCGACTTAAATTATAATTTAAATCTTGTCAAACATGTACTAAACTTATTTGAGATCGCTTTTAGAGTTTTAACTTCTAAAATAGTCAAACAAATATAGCTATTTTAAGTGGGTGTTAAATTAATAAAAATCTGATTATATCATCTTGCAGCACAATGGTATAATATCAATTTTAATCATCATGAATATTATATATTATCCTATATAAGTGTGAGGTGGATCAATTTAATCCACTTGGCACAGAGTATTTGTCTTGAGCACTTTGAAAGAATTGTGCTAGTTGATGTGTATTACGAACCATAGATTTAAAAATCCAATGACTGGATTTAATCTTATAGTCAATTACACATTTTAGTCATGTCTCTTTCATAGTACAAAATATGAATTTGAATTTGAATTCAAATGGATATTTTGCTCTATAATTATAAGATTTCTTCACCTTTTCATTTTGGGCTAGGCATAACAAAAGAATGAAAGCATAGAGAGGTAACTATGTGGGAGAAGTTCACATCTCCGACGAAATTCTTAGTGGTTTCCGGCGGATGTATTTCTCGATATATCCATTACTATTTCTGTGGATGACAGTGCATGATACGGTGTGGTAAAAATATGAGATCAACGTCATATGACACTCCATTAGTAGTGTTGAAGAAACTTTGAGTCTTTTTTATTCGATTTTACACTTTGACAGATTATATTTCCACATTATAGTTGTAATAATCATTTCTTCACTACATTTTAAATTCTACAATAAGTATTTAACAACAATAGATATTATAAAAGTAAGAATAGATTTTATCATATGACAAACGATGTTAATACATAAGAAAATCATTACAAAAGAGTTTACAAAATGTCCAAATATTGATTTTGAAACATAATATTATTTTGAAATAAATAAAAATATTTGAATAATGCTATTTGTACATAAAAGTGTACATAATGATGATATGAAAGAGAGAGAGATTATAATAATCGAATTTATTTTGTTTCCGTTTATTTTTTTCTATCTCTTCCATGTCATCATTATGTACACTTTATATATACGATTACGTACAAATAGAAATACTCAAAATTTATTAAATACTTAACTACTTCATTTTTTTAGCATAATTAAGGGTGTGTTTGAGCTACATTATTTTGAAATAGTAAATTGATAAAAAAATGTAGTTGAAAAAAAAAAGAAAAATTATTGATATGATGAAAAATATTATTTTATTGAAAAATATGTGATTGAAAATGAGTAGAAAAAAAAATAAAAAAAATAATGTAGATCAAATGGGTGCTAAAACTAATTTCTTAAAAATCTACAATTATATCGAACTATGCCTGAAAAAATGTGCATGTTATTACAATCCACACACTAATTATCTAGATTGTGATATTGTTTAAAGAATAATGCTAGTAGTTTCACTGATGTTACAATATCAGTTTAGTTGACAATTGATGTTTCAATATCAACCCATGTTTGTTATCATTTTTTCAAAATATTATTTGCTACAATATGATTATCCATCATACATTCTGTTTCGCGCGGATTATCGCTAACAATTAAAAGAGGTTCAGATAATTGTGTAAGGAACAAATTTCTTGAGACAAAGTCCCAAAAAGAGATGTTTTCTTTAGCAAAAAAATTACAATTAGGGAACGAAACAGAATGCCTCCAAAGGGCGCAAACACACGAGTACTGAAAGAAAATATTTTAAAGTTAAATTAAGAAATTAAAATTACATATTCTCTGTTGAGAGTGTTTGATTCGGGGTCCTTTTCTTCTATGTCTTCTCTTCCTTTTATACTCATTTGATAGTTTCTTTGTGAAGAATTGTTTGGAAACTGATTGGTGTTCTAAAACTACTCATTTTCTTTATGATGACTGATTTGTCGTGAAACTGTNTATTATTGAGTTCGGTCCAATATTTACATTAATTTATTGAATATATAATACTCCTAGTTCCTACTCTCTTCGAATTTTGCTGATTTTTTTATTTGTAACGGGCAAAATAATTTTAATACGAATTCCATTAATAAAATATATTTTTCCATGTCAACGATAAGTTAAATTAAAAGGGCTCTATATCTATATGCTTACATTAAAGCCTCTGTTTATCTATCATTAATCTAAAATTCTGTTTGTTACAATAAAATTTTCCAACACACATTCACCCAATAAAATATTTTACACACAAACTAATAAAATTACTTTAAATTTTAATTATATATTTTACAAAAAATACTATTCATTACTTTATTTTCAATACCATAATGGATTACAAACTTGCCCTCTTAATTGACGGCAAATGAAATGTGAAATTAATTTCAGTCAACGTCCATATTATTAATGTTGCAGCTATCCACGCTGGCCCCACCTTCTGCCCTTGGTTTTGAACTGGGCAGCTCAATTGCCATTCGGCATTCGCCTCCACCCAGTCAGTTAGGCATCGAATTTTCGTACATTCTCTCTCGTGCCCTTATAATTCGGGCAGATATATTTCCCTGTCAAGTCGCCTCAACTCAACGTCGTCAACATCTTCAACTCTGTACTAATAAAGTCCAGAAAATATCAAAATAAACATTTACTCGTAAAGAAATTTGTGTATATATACACAGAAGTGTTCTGTTAATCGGGGCCATCTAGTTTATTGACATTTTGGAGTGTTTCGATAGAGACTCAAAGATTTTATTTTTGTCCTCTGTTTTGGATTTTTCAAGTGTTGAGTTTTGGAATTTTTGATATTGTTAAGGCTTAAGAATGTGGAGAGTTGCGAGATCTGCGGCGGCTAGTCTCCGACAATCGCATCGGCGTCTCTCGACAGCGATTCCTGGACCGTGTATTGTGCATAAGCGTGGTGCTGATATTCTCCACGATCCATGGTTTAACAAGGTCTACTTTATTGCCTTTCTGTAATTTTAATTGTCTCTGTTGACGCTTATTTATGATTGACTGGATTCAAGCTATACAGTTTGAAAATTTATTCAGTTTTAGCGATTACATAGTGGAGATCTTAATTTTTCATTAAATTGTTGAAGTTTTACTTCAATTTGTTGCATCTTTGGCTTTTTTATTCCATTGAATACAATTTTACGTAGTTATATTAATTGCAATTTGTTAGTCTATGCAGTATGTACTATGACAATCACGTGATACGTGAAGTCTACTGAGCCATCTTGGCTTGAACTCGAGAGTGAATGATTTTTCAAGCGCTATGATAAATGAACGTGTATACTTTCCATCATTTCCCAATCTAGGGTTAAGGCATTGAAAACAAAAATCATAATTGAATTGATTTTTGAATGGAAGTTCAACTCTAAATCCCAAATCATATATGCTACCAAATATTAACCCTGCATTTTTATGGCTAATGAGACTCTGAAAAGCAGGACACAGGTTTCCCTTTGACAGAAAGAGATCGGCTAGGGCTACGGGGTCTCCTCCCACCTCGTGTGATATCATTTGAACATCAATATGCTCGTTTTAGTGAGTATGATAACTTCTAAGCTCCATTTCAATTGCACTGCAGTTTTCCTGTCTATTTATTATTTGGATCTCCAGCATTAACTGTTGATTTTTTGTGAATTGTTATTCTATTTCCCCCATCTTCCATCAGGAAAAAAAATAAAAGGTTGAAAAACCATTTTTTTCCTTTGAAATTGGAGCGGACTCCACTAGCCTCTCCAAGCAAAATTAATAGGAATCTAATAATATATGATATGATTCAAGTAACGGAATATATGATTGTCTATTTAAAATCTACATTCAAATTTCAATTCATATTCTCTATTTGCATATTGTTTCCTCTCTTATATCTTTTAGGTTGTGACTTCTTTCGACATCTCTTTCTGCATATATATCTGTCTGATAATGGTTGTAGGGTGAAAAATAGATCTAAGGTTGTGAAGTTAATGTTGACCATTCAACTGTTTGTATTGTTAGTGGAGTCATACCAATCGCTGGAAAAGAATACTCAAGGTCAACATGATAAATTTGTATCATTAGCAAAATGGAGGATTTTGAATAGACTGCATGACCGGAATGAGACATTATACTACCGAGTAAGTTTGTCGGCATGGCTCTTGTAGAGGATAAATATTCATTAAATTGATGTAAGATAAAGTGACCCTTTACTATCTTTGCAGGTCCTAATTGATAACATCAAGAATTTTGCTCCAATAATATATACTCCAACAGTAGGATTGGTATGCCAAAACTATTCTGGATTGTTTAGACGTCCACGTGGAATGTATTTCAGTGCCAAAGATAAGGGGGAGATGATGTCTATGATCTATAATTGGCCTTCTCAAGAGGTATCATGTCAAACTTGGACGCGTGTTCATTATTTTCAACCTTGCCTGCAGAATTACATTTTTCTGGGTTGGAAAACACTGAGAAAGAAAAAGATATCCCAAACATAACTACTTTATCCTGATAACTATAACCATAAGCATATTGTGATTTGTACTTGTAGTCTTCCTTGTACAAAGGTGTTATTGTTCTACAACCATACATTCACCCACTATTGCATCTTACTTTCCCATTGAATTATCTCTTCTTTTAGGTCGACATGATTGTGCTGACTGATGGCAGTCGTATTCTTGGTCTGGGTGATCTTGGAGTTCAGGGAATTGGTATACCTATTGGGAAGCTTGACATGTATGTTGCAGCTGCTGGCATCAACCCCCAGAGAGTATATCCCATTCTTCTTCTTCTTCTTCTTCTTCTTCTTCTTCTCAAAAAAAAAAAACATGTACTGCACGAGGCATAAGCAGGTCTATGTGATAGCTGCACATTTTTGTATGTCCACCTTGATACTTTCGACTACCCAGCCACAAAAACTAGCGCACACATTGTGCCAGACTTATTAAGGACATATAGGGTCAAGCATGAATTTCGTCGTGTCCTTGTAACATATCATCATGTATAATTACCCATATATATTCTATGTTCAGTGCTCATGTTTGATATTTCAGAGATCCATGCTATGTAAATGTAAATATGCATGCATGTAGGAATAAATGTACATATATGGGTACCTCCGACGTCCACACCAAAGGTGACATAGAAATACATGTACGTAGTCCGAATACCTGCGTTTATGTGTCCTTGCTGTTTTTTGGCCGTCTTATTTATTGTCTACAAAATTTAAGCAGTATTTAATAGATTTAAGCGTGAAAATATATCAATGGCTCCTTGAGAACAGAGCTTGATGATTTTCGTTATTGAGCTGTAACTGATTAGCAATACACGTGCATTTTCTATTGTATTTTATTCTGTTTTTCTCTCTATTCATTGATTTACTTAGACCTGTATCTTCCAGATATTGCCAGTTATGCTCGATGTTGGTACAAACAATCAGAAGCTTCTTGAAGATCGACTTTGTGAGTTGATTTATCTAAGACAACTCCTGTTTTGACTTTCATATTATTCTTTAATTTTCTTTCCCCAGTTTTGAGTCTGTTGCCAGCTTTCATTTTTTGTTCTTGCTTTGGCCAGTCATCTTTTAATAAACCATGCTAATCAGACTGATGTACTCTTTGACTCAGTAATCTTTACTCTGTTCAAGTTTTCATAATTTTCTCATGGATCTGATTTGGATGAATACACTGGAAGCCAAGAGATCTCATTTAGCATTGTGCAGCTTCCCTAATTGCCAATCCATCCTGAACTTTTCAATAATATATCAATATGTTATCCAACCTCTGTCTCGTGTTTGATTTTCCGAGCTAAGCTTCAAAACCTGTAGATTGACTAATTTCTAATCCCAAAGTTTAACATGATTAATTTACTATACTCCTATTCTGAGTTTATCTTTAGTTCTAGGTATAGATATGAACTCCTTTTTTCCCCTCCTTTTCATAAAATTGAAATGATTGAAGTTTTTGTCTTTCTTGGTTTATCTTTAGCAAAGAAACTAAAGATTAGATGTAGCAAAAGCTCTGTCACGTGTTTGATTTTCCGAGCTAAGCTTCAAAACCTGTAGATTGACTAATTTCTAATCCCAAAGTTTAACATGATTAATTTATACTATACTCCTATTCTGAGTTTATCTTTAGTTCTAGGTATAGATATGAACTCCTTTTTTCCCTTCCTTTTCATAAAATTGAAATGATTGAAGTTTTTGTCTTTCTTGGTTTATCTTTAGCAAAGAAACTAAAGATTAGATGTAGCAAAAGCTCTGAACCTTAGATTTTGTAGGAAATTATGTTTCACATGATCGTAGTTTGACAGATTTAGGACTGAGACAACCTAGACTTGAAGGAGAAGAATATCTGTCAATTGTCGATGAATTCATGGAAGCTGTTCATGCACGTTGGCCAAAGGCTATTGTGCAGGTCCATTAGTTCTTAATCTATGAGTTTAGTTTATATTTTTGAAACATACTGTACTAATAATTTGTTGGTTGGAACAATCGTGTCAGTTTGAGGATTTCCAAATGAAGTGGGCATTTGAAACACTAGAACGCTACCGTAAAAGGTTTTGCATGTTCAATGATGACATACAGGTAAATATTAGAATTAGATCATGCTATACTTGCTATTTCTTCGCTAGAATAGAATATACTTATTCAATAAAGACTTCTGATTGTATTATTGTGCATGGCATATTGTAACTATCATTACCTAATATAGGGAACAGCTGGTGTTGCATTGGCTGGGCTACTTGGCACAGTTAGAGCACAGGGACGGCCATTGACTGATTTTGCAAACCAAAAAATAGTTGTGGTTGGAGCTGGAAGGTAAAGCGGCTGTATTTTCATGACATTAATTAAAAACAGAAATGGTCCCTGGAAGCTCTTCTTGATTGTCTTACCCTACTGTCTAAATTGCAGTGCTGGGCTTGGTGTTCTTAAAATGGCCTTACAGGCTGTTTCCAGAATGGCAGGACAGGAGGCAGATCCTCACTTTTTCCTGCTTGACAAAGATGTATGGTTTCACAAATTTGAGCAGTAGTTGTTGATTTGTCTTTAGTCATCTCGAAAGGTGTAGTTTATCAGAGAGTTCATCAATACTATTATTTGGAAAAAAACATAAAACATAGTGGATAGGCAAAAAGTCAGTACTTTATTATCTTATTACAAAATGGTGGTCTCTTTTTTCCTTGATAAACATATTACATTTTGGCTGTAGTTTGTTATCCCTTCCCTCCAACCAGGGGAGAGGAGAGAGAAAGGGGTGGTGGGGGGTTCATTTGTACAGTTGTACTGTATGAATATGAAGTCTATTGCTTTACTACATTCTGCATTTATTTTCCTCATAGGTTTTTCATTCGAATTTGGTTCCAATGTATTTTGAGCATGTACAACTGCAGGGTCTTATCACGAAAGAGAGAAAAGATATTGATCCTGCAGCTGCACCTTTTGCCAAAACCCAAGGAGAAATTGAAGGACTAGGACTTCATGAGGGAGCCAGTCTTAATGAAGTGGTAAGTTTTCATTTTTATGCAACATCAAATAGAGCTGTGGAGGGTATGATATACTTTGGAAAGGAACTAATGCATTGGCAAAGCTTGTTAGCTTGAATATAAAGATTCCTAAGCCATATGGTGTAAGGATGACTTTATCATCACTACGAGTTAGGGATTCCATGTGTTAGACAATAACTGCAGAAAATTAACTTTATGCAGGTCAAAAAGGTTAAGCCTCATGTGCTTCTTGGCTTGTCTGGAGTCGGTGGTGTCTTTAATGAGGAGGTTGACATTGCATAAAGTTTGATTCACTGTATTATATGTATTTCTGAAACTTTTCAAATTTACAAAAGGGCAAGGGTTTTTTCTTTGCTTATTTCTTGGGATTTTAATCAGGTCCTTAAGGCTATGCGAGAGTCGGACTCCACTAAACCTGCTATTTTTGCAATGTCAAATCCCACAGCAAATGGTTTGTCTAGAAGCTCTCTTAATCATGAATATATTTCTTTGAAGGCATTTATGATACTTCTGTTGAACATTTGAACTTTTTCTGTGCATGCTTTATTATACAGCCGAATGTACAGCTGTTGAGGCTTTCAACCATGCTGGTGAAGATATAGTATTCGCAAGTGGGAGCCCCTTTGCAGATGTTAATCTTGGTACTATTTTTGTTCTATAGATAGCTACTTTATTGGCATTGTATAATTGTTGTTAATCAATTAAGCCCTCTCTTCCACTGTGAAATATCAACTTCATTTTCTTTCCCATTTTTTGGGGTGGAGGGAAAAGAAGTGAGCTGCTTCTTGTTATTTGTAACCACCACTGCATTTCCATGCTTATTTATGTTTATGATGAGTACCAATTGCATAACATTTCTGGACAGGGAATGGAAAAATAGGCCATGTGAATCAAGCAAATAACATGTACCTCTTTCCCGGGTCTGTAATAATTCCTACAGATTGTTTCAGATATATTCTAATTTTCTTACTTCTACTTCTCTAAATTACGCTTTTGCTCATTTAGGATTGGGTTAGGAGCTCTTCTCTCTGGTGCTCGTATTATCACTGATGGCATGTTGCAAGCAGCTGCTGAGTGGTATGCTATAACAATTCTATGCCTCCAACCTTTGTTATGATGTTCCATGCTAATTATTATTCTAAAGATCTATAGGACTTCTTATTCCTTTCCCTTATACTTACAAGATTTGTTCAGTCATAGGCCAACTATGTGGCTGTGATTTCTCCATTCTTAAAAAAAAAATAACAATGGGACAGGGTAGATGAGATTTTAGTCCTTTGAGCAGGTCAATATATATTGGAATTTTGTGGAACTTCCAACTTGTGGAAAATTTGGTTATAATACCTTTGGCAAGCTGCTTCATGCTGCCTGGTTATACTAATTTTACAGCTTGTTTGGTACAATTTTGTTTTGTGGGGTGAAAACTGAACCAACTAATTTTCTCCAGGACCTAAAAATTGATGAATATAATGAGGAAAATAAAACATTTGAAGATTTAGAGAATGCAAGTTACATGAAAACTGTAGATTGACATTATAATTTACATGACCCACGTGTAATGGAAATTCGAATTTTAGAGAATGGGAGAAACTTTATAATTGAATAGGTGATTTGTGTATGTTAAAATTACTAGATCAAAGAAATAGACATTTTTTCCTCGTTTTCCGGTTCCATGCTCAAGTCATTTTTGGGTAAATTGCGACCTATGAGTCCCCAACCAATCAAATGTCAGCTAGCGTCCTCAACCTTTTAAAGCTGCAGTAACGTGGTCCCTAACTTGTATTCATCAAGCAGACTATCATACCATTGTTTGATTCAAAAGAAAAGAAATCACCACCATATACATGGCCTATTTAAAGAGAAAAAGATTATCACACTGTCTCATATGTCTAGTCTAGTCTAGTCCAGTCCACCAGACATGCCATAATGGTGTAAAAATGGCCTACTTTTGGCTAAGATATCTTACTAATGTGGTTTTGTTTGTGCAGTCTTGCATCTTATATGACAGATGATGAAATTCAAAGAGGTGTCTTGTATCCATCTATTGATAGGTAAGACTCAGCTTCTATGACTGATGAGGCATCATTGAAGTGTCCATTTCTGAAGTAGAGATGTCTATGTTCTCATTTTCTAAGGAAAGAGGAAAATAGCTTGTTATCTTTTGATTCATAAAAATTGTTCAGGAATTTTCAATATATCTCCACTTGGATGACCGTTTTGCTTTATGAATTCTACTGAATATATGGTTTGCCTATGGTCAGTATTCGGGATATTACATCTGAAGTTGGAGCTGCCGTTTTGAGGACTGCTGTTGTAGAAGAAGTGGCTGAAGGACATGGCGATGTGGGATCCAGAGAACTGTCACACAAGTCGAAGGTCTGTTTAACCGACTCTTGGCCTTGATAAAGGGAAAAAAGTATATCTAGTAACCAAGAAAGAACAGATCAACCTTTTACGGCATTCCAAACCTTATGAATTTCGGGAATACTGAATACAACTAAGTATAACATAGAAAAATCTAAACTGTTGTTTAATTATGCTGAATGCAGGAGGAAATTTTGCAATATGTGAAAGACAACATGTGGTACCCAGTTTACAGCCCTCTTGTTCACGAAAAGTGAAGCTTTTCTCGCAGTTACTGGAGGCTATTTATTCTGCATATTATTCAAAATTTCTCTGCACCGTTGTATGTCTAAATACTAATTTTTACAGACATTAAAACGGCAGAAGTTAGAGCAGGGCTGTAAGACAATGAGCTAGTTTCCATTTTTGAATGCTTTTTCTGATTAATTCCAAGATCATATTCTCGCTGATTAATTAGTGTGAGATTATTTCTGTAGCATTCTTTCATTTTCATGTACACTTTTGGCAGCAATTGGATTCAAAATACGGGGTTAAATTATATGTATTGATTAGGTTATGTGGAGAATCAGTGGCAGCTAAAACTGCACGCACCAACTTCAAAGGCTTAAAGAAATTTTAATTTTTAATCTGACTCTCTGGTCAGTCTCGAACGCTTGGAACACATTACGACAAACGTAGGTTAGCCAACAAAAAAAAAAAAAAAAAAAA
>CAIGRB010166065.1:19375-29813 GCA_903798255.1 Fraxinus quadrangulata
TGAAGAGAGTAAAGGTTATTGGCAAATTATAGTATGAAACAAACAATACAAAAAAAAAAAAAAATCATTCAATTGGCTAAATCGTATGAATTGTTATCCCCTTAGGAGTCTCTCAACTTCATCCTTTCTCTCGTGGCAGAATCATCGGCAACAAAAAGTTACTCTCAGGCAGGATTAAAGCACATTATTAATCAATAATCACTTTGTTTCTTGCCATATAAACTGTTATTTATTCCCTCTACATAACTGGATATGGTTTCAGGATTGCAGTATTGCTCGTCTTGCTGATTTCATCAAGACTGAATTCGGAAAACTTGATATCTTGGTATGACTTATATTTGTATACAATTTTTCAGAAAATAATCGCACTACGAAATTTGCAGTTTTTTCCATTAAAAACGTGGTTATGCTTGTGTGGTGTGCCAAGAATAAAATAAGAACTCGTCACGTCAACTATGCAGTAGATATTTAGGGGCTGATTGATAGTTTCAGTGCTTACAAGTGTTAGACCTGCTAGCTCGAGAAAGCTTCACATTTGATTCGAGAAAATCATCAAAACTTGTTCTCATTTTTTCCTTTTTTATTTTTTGAGTCAAAAACTTATTCTACTGAAGCTTCAGAGTCAGGCATTCCAATGAAATTTATCCCTAGAAACATCAAAAAGTATGATCACAGAAGTCATTATTCCTAGAAAGTTGACACTTCCTTCCTCTCAAAGAACAAGCCAGAAGGCCCATCATCAGGCAGCAGCGCCACCATTACAGGACCTTCTGCACCTTCTTCGGCTGTCGATATGCCGGTATTGTAAGTCATGTCTGTTTTGACAAAACCAGGGGACACACAATTGATCCGAAAATGTGGATACTTCTTTGCCAGAATCCTTGTGTATGCATTCATGACTGCTTTTGACACTATGTATGAAGACGAAAAAAGAGGCCAGCCTTTGGCTTCAAGGGAACCTTCCTTGAAGTCTTTCAGAAACTCATTCAACACGTGATCAATACTCTCTTCTGTAAGGTTTTCAGCATCATTCAGTACACTTTTAGCCCACTCACTGGGAATACTCTGAAATTTTTGGAGGAAAATTAGATGTCAATGGTCTGTGAGTATCGCTAAATTACGATATGTCGTTAAATTTTCGTAAACTATAACAGCTGAATATAATGCTTGTTATATTTTCAAAGACTCGATCTAGAGAAGACAACTTCTGTAGCAAGGGAACTTGATTTTATGCCTGGATCGAACTAGTTTTGAGTTCATTGTATTTTATGAAATTTGATGTCAGGATATTAGATATCACAGCTCAATAAAATACTGGTCCATAGTAAATCATTCTATTATAAAATAGGCAATGTTTGTTTTCCTTTCTTGTAAAGGTTCTAAACAAGTGTAATCTCTTGTGAACATTCAACTAATTCACAAAGACAAAACACGCCCTCCCAAAATTCTCATCCTTTTTTTTTCTCAGCATAAACACCATTAAAGCGTAATTGAGTTTCTAGGCCTCCAGCTTGACCCAGTGCGGAGGCTAGGAATCCTCCTACCATATTTTATTGATATAAAATCAAAGTAAAAGAGGGAGGGAGACATAGCAGAGTTCTGAGTAGAGAGAAGTGCCAATTGTTGTACCTTTAACTTTCCCATTGAAGATGAAACATTTACAATCCTCGGTGACTTAGATTGCTGGAGTAGGGGAAGCAATGCCTCATTAGTTCTTTTTGCACCATAGTAGTTTGTTTCCAAACATTTTACCGCTAAGTCATATGTCTGAGTCATGTCATTCCATTTAACTTGTGCCTCTCCTTGCTGCACTAACAAAATAAGTAAACAATGACCACAAGGAAGATTCCGGGAAGAGAAAAAATTGTAATCTGTGCATTAGTCGTCGTTTTAGGAAAAAGTAAACACTGACCTCAGGGTATATGCATTAAACTTCTGTAAACATAATATGTCTCTTCTAATTCATAGTATTATTTGCTGATTATGATTCTCAAAAGCTTCATTTTGTGGTAATCTTGATGAAATGTCATGACTCAAGCAAATATACATTTCTAGAGGCCTTGTTTACTAGAATTACCAGAGCAGCAGCTCTCAAAGCTCTTAGAGCATCACCATCCATAATGGCTCCCTCAATCCCTGCATTATTCACCTGCAAGCACATTTCAAGATTTCATTGACTCCTTCCTGGCGTTTAGACGAGGCAGTTCAAAATAGTATAAAATGCAATGGAATCTGGTCCTGGAGCCTGCACACAACCTTTTGAGTCCAGCAATCTCATAGAAGTACTAGCACAAGTGATCTTGACTATCTACTAAGAAAATATCACTCTCCTTTAAGATGACTAAGTCGAAGTTATAGCAAATTGTAGATTCGAATCCAGGGATGATCATTTTAAATTTCAGGAAAAGTTTCCTACGTTACCAAGATATCGAGCCTTCGAAACTGGGATTCGATGAATTGAGCTAGAGAATTGATACTTGCTGGATCCATAACGTTTAGCCGATGAAAGATTATATTATCAGAAAAACCAAATTTTTTGAGTTTCTCAACAGCTTCAAGACCCCTCTTTTCATCTCTGGCAGTCAGTACCACCATAATCCCATGGGAAGCCAATTGCTTGCATATTTCAAATCCAATCCCTTTGTTTGCACCAGTTACAACAGCATACCTGCCATTAAATGAAAAAAACAAGAGCACATTATCAAATAAAATTAGATTTTTTTAATTTTATTTGTTTAACTTTGATGTTGTAGGAAATAGTAACAAATACTTGACTGTTTCAGTATTCTTGCTGGGTTCTTGGGCCATGGATAATTCTACTGAGAATTATGTGATTAGTCTTTCTTTTTGTGCGCGTGCTAGAAGAGCTTAGATATTTGAATATAAAAGCATCCACACCACGTGTATCCATGTACAAGAAATCATGGTACAATACTTGTGAAAAATTTGACATTTTGTGCATGGAAATCCCGTGGGATGCAGAGAGGTGTGATTATCCGGACTTTGGAATATATGAGATGGGCCCTTGCCATCTCCATCGCCTTCAGGCAATAGCGACAGTCACTCAGGACTTCAGCTCCTTCTTCAACAGTTAAGACGACTGTATAGCAGTTTCAAATATTAACCATCTCTTCTAAAAGTTTAAACTGTTAAACTGATGCCACACTTAATTCATTTAAATCTTATCTTGAATACGTATTGGGGCAGACAGAATTTGTGGGGAGAGAATCAATGATACTTCCACTGTTTGTTAGTGTTAGAGCTGCTAGTTCAAGAAAGTTCTCCATTTCATTCAAGAAAACCATCAAATTTATTCTAATTGTAACTTCAGAGTTATTGCGTTTCCAATTAAATTTATACATCAAAACGTCAAATAGAACGATCGCCAATGTCATTATCCCTAGGAAGATGTCACTTCCTCTCAAAGAACAAGCCAGAAGGGCCATTATCAGGCAGCAGCGCCACCATTACCGGACCTTCTGCACCTTCTTCAACGGTCAACGTGCCGGTATTGAGAGTCATATCTGTCTTGATATAGCCAGGCAGAAAATTTAGGTAACATTCTACTATAATGTAAAAACTGAGTGCTATGGCCTTTAAACGAGATAATTCAAAATAGTATAAGAAGCTATGGACTCCAGAACTGGCCTCTCGCGTACAACCTTTGAGTCGAGCATTATCCCAGAAGTACTCACACAAGTGATATCGACTCTCTTTCCCTCTTCCTTTAGAGATGATGATGTAAGTTGAATTAATTGCTCATCATACTCAACCCCCATTTTAAATTTCAAGAAGTATCGAGATATCCAGCCTTTCAAACTGGGATTTGATGAATTCAGCTAGAGAATTGATACCTGCTGGATCGATAACATTAAGCTGATGAAAAATCACATTATCGGAAAACCATATTCTCTGAGTTTCTCAACAGCTTCAAGACCCGTGTCAGGCACATAGACTTTGCTCCAAGCAGAAAAAGTGTGATACTATCAGACAAAACAAGGGTCCAAAAATCTTTTATTTTCTGATAAAAGTGCAAAATGTCAATTATTGAAAAGTCTTTTACACAGCTAATAGCCACAAAAACACAGAAAAGAAGCCAGTAAATTACATAATTCTCTGCAGAATTACTTCTTCTCCCAAGAACCCAGTCCCCAATACATTTCTTAATTCTTTTTGCTTTCTTATTGTCTTTAGAACAAAAATGAAATGTTCTAACAAAAACGTCCATTGTAGGCCCTACGGCTAGGTGGGCATGTGAAATGAGAGCAATCTCTTCAAAAGAAGAATAATGCTACGTGTACATATCAGTTATGTGTACTTTTACGTGTCAAATATTTGTCAATTAAGTCAAATGTTATGTGTACCACATAGCATATCCTCAAAAGAAACTCTAGCGAGCCTTTACTTTAGTTAAATGAAGTAAATCGTAGTATTAATAAACATGAATTTCAGATCAATATACTTACTTGAAATGATGAATTTCAAGAGCTTTTGAATGGTTGAGTACTTTTATTTCCAAAACTTCAAATTTGCAATTTTGAATGGGTAATAATCCCCTTCCATTGTGATCGAGATTTAGAACATTGGAGCGCAAGAAAATTGCACAAACATTCACACGACGAATAGATCGGGCGACCAACGAGTAATATTAGAGTTGTACTATAAACCTATTAATGATATATAGTATCTCTACTAGAAAAACATTACATCTCGCTATACCCTAAACTTATTTTTCAACATTAATTCAATTATTTTCGATCTCTCAAGTATTTATGGAACATACTTGAACTTTACATCTTATCATTATATTCACAATTGTATCATATACCCTAAATAGTTAAACAAAATTGTCCGACCGATGAATATAAATATAAACGTCGGTCAAAATAATTTTCTTTTCCTACTTGAATCTTTTAACTTTAAATCAACCACTTTCCAAAACATGCTTTGTCAAACCGAATCAATCATAGTTATTAGCAACATGCTACAAAATTTTCTCCTTTTCTTATGGCGTATCTCATATCTTTTATAAACAAATAACACCGTACATATCTTGATTTAGGTATTCCTTGATACCTAATTTGAGTTCTCCTTATATTTATTCCTCTAGGCAATCTCCAATCGAGAACTTGATCTGACTATAAAACAGTTCTATTGAATAGCAAAATCCATATTGATCAATTATTATAATCTCATCTTGATATCTCGTCAAGATAATTAGATCATATACAAAGCATAATCAATATGTCCCATCTTAGCACACTCCAAAATGTTTGAGGCGATTGCTCGGATAAGTGAGACAATCTTAACCCGTTCGACATACTTTATATGTGTGTGCAAAATATTATCTCATAATCCCAACAATAAATTATACGTGAACTCAAAATTGTTTATGTACAAGCACATGAAACTCAATCAAGAGTTTTCTGATACACTAAGTATCATATTCTACTTAATTTCAGAGATTCGACGTTACCAACAAGTATATCTCTAAACATATTTAGAGTATGATGATTATAGACCATCATTTATGTAGATATTTTGCAAATACACTTTTTTGGCTAATGTCTATCACGGAAACACTATCGAGTATTTCATTCCATCATGATATTTGAGATTCTCAACACATGAGATAATTGCATAACTATTATAGATTTATATTCTATTCAAACCACTCCCTCCAATTCACTTTAATAACTTGTGGGTCGATCATTCTACATGTATGACCCATGACCCATATTTTGAAACAGTTAACAAAAATGATGTTCTTGTATCAAGTTTAATAAATATGTTTCTTCTTAGTACTTTTAATTTTTCTCTATGAAGATTTGTCCAAAAATAGATAAAGTGAGTTGAAAAAAAAAAAAAAAAAACTCTTGACAATGCAATATCTAAAAATACTCTGAATTTGCTCGCTAAAACAAAGGAACCAACCTATTTGTCTTTCATTCTTTTGAAACTCTTTTTTATACATGTTTATTTTCAATCACACATTTATATAATAAAATATTCTGAACATAAATTCAAAATTTTTCATATTTTTTAATCACATATTCTTCAAAATTTTACTATATGAAGCAAGGGTTAATTTCACAAAGGTCACTGAAGTTACGTCAAAATCACAAAACGGTCACTGAAGTTTAAAACTTGCACTAACGGTCACTAGAGTATCATCCGGTTTCAGTAATGGTCACTAAATGACCTTTTTCATTTTAATTGGAACTTAATGGATCAAAATAGTTGAATGTTGAACCTTGAGGACCTAAATTTCAAATTTACAATAACCCGCCCCCCCAAATTTCATTTCTTTTTTTTGCTATGAAACATCACAAGAATGGAAGTTATTTTAGGAGGGAATTAGGGTCAAAATCATTGCTAATATCATTCAATTATTGTGAAAACTCCCACCCCCACGAGACCACAAGAGAGAGAGAGAGAGAGAGAGAGAGAGATGAAAAAAAAGGGAGACGTACCACGTCCCCAAATTTTTTTTAAATAAAAACATGTGGAATGTGTTAAAGCAAACATGTTCGTCCAATAGAGCAATTTACTACCCAAACGTGTCAAAGAAAAAAAAAAAAAGGACACAACTACTGTCCAACTCACGTGAAGAGTTAATACAGGCAAAGAAAGGACCCAACTAATGTCCAGTTCATTAAAGGAGACTGTATGCTACTTGAACACAAAAGACACAGTTACTTTAAAAAGTTAATACAGCCAAAAAAAAGGTTAAAAAAGAAGTGCTAACCTTCACATTGTTCCTCCACATCTGACATGTCGAATAATTTTTTGTCCCTGAGTGGTCCCCAATCTTAGATTTTTGCACAAAAAATAAAAATAAAAATGGAGAAGTAGTGTCATAGGGTTTGAAAAGAGGATTTGATTATTTGGGTTTTTGATTGGAAGCTCAAGCTAAGGATTGGGAAGAATTAATTGGATGATATTAGCATGATTTTTACCCTAATTTCCCTCCCAAAATCGGCTTCCATTCTCCTGTGGTGTTTCACGTCAAGAAGAAATGGTTTTGAGGGGTTTTTATTGTAAATTTGCGATTTAGGTCCTCAAGGTTCAACATTCAACTATTTTGGTTCATTACTGAAACCGGATCATACTTTAGTGACCGTTAGTGCAAATTTTAAACTTCAGTGATCGTTTTATGATTTTGACGTAACTTCAATGATCATTTGTGAAATTAACCCCACGAAGCAATGTTTTTCTAAAAACAAATGGCCAGCAAAATGGGGCTAAAAGTATGGCGCAGATTTTGCCAGCAGCAGGAAAAATATGTTTCACCAGAAGCAGAGAAATTGCATATAATCAGACAAACACACACATTACTCACGCAAGTCGCAAAGTGCCAAAGTTTTAGAAGAATTTTGGTTTTTACGAAGATTCTAGTACACTCCTAAACCTCACATAAAGATCACAGAAAGAAAGCCTGTAAATCACATATTTCTCCGCAGAATGAATTCAAGCATGGCCCACGAACCCACCAAGCATACTGAAACAATCAAGTATCTATTACTGTTTTTCCCTCAGCATCAAAGGATTAAAAAAAAACCTTTTTTTTTATATATTCTAGTTTTTATTTGATAATTCATATATATATTTTTATTTAATTGCAGGTATGCTGTTGTTACTGGTTCAAACAAAGGGATTGGATTTGAAATATGCAGGCAGTTGGCTTCCCATGGAATTACAGTGGTGTTGACTGCCCGAGATGAGAAGAAGGGTCTTGAAGCTGTTGAGAAACTCAAGGACTCTGGTTTTTCTGATAAAATAATCTTTCATCAACTTAATGTTATGGATCCAGCAAGTGTCAATTCCCTCGCTGAATTTGTTAAATCCCAGTTTGGAAGGCTCGATATCTTGGTATAATCAGATACTTTTTTCTTGAAATAATTGATTTTTTTCTGCCCAACTTTATAATTGATTTTTTCCTGCAATTGATTTTTTTGTTATCAATAGCCATCAAAGATATTGAATTTTTAGATATCAATAGCTAAGCCACAATTCATTTGTTGGATGATAGTAGAGTGGCAGCAAAATTCATGTGTTGTTTTGAATTTTCTTGTGATATGAGACCAAGGAATCAAAAGTAGGTGTAACTACTTAGTAATTACCAACTGATGATTTTTCGCTTTTCTGTTGAAGTTAAAATCTCGAAATATAGAAAATTAGGGGCTTTTTCTTGCAGGTGAATAATGCTGGAGTTGGTGGAGCCAATGTCGATAGTGATGCTCTGATAGCTAGGAGAGGCGCTGCTGCTGCGGTAAGTCTAAAGTGTGAAGTGCTCTTATCAGGATTTCCTTTGTGCACCTTGCGTTCACTGTCAAATATATATGGCGTATTTGCTTGAGTTATGGCAATTAACTAATATTACTATAAAACAAAGCTATTGAGAAGCATTATTATCAATGTCTATATCATGTTCTCATTGTTTACTTGGTTCTGAAAAGACGACTGATGAAAATATTACTCCTTTTCCCTTTTGAAAAGTCGTCCCTTATCTCTTCGCTTTAGCTTAGGATTGGCTGGCATCCGTCCGTGTCGATATTCTTGAGTTCATGTGTACGGATATGCCATTATAGTGTTTTTTCCTTTTACGTGCACTTTGGAATGTTGTAGAAAAGATTACCCCTCCTTAACTATTCCTCTTCTACATAGAGACTGAAAAAGGAGCTAGCTATTTTACTTGTATGATTACAAAGTTGGAACTAGTCGGGGGTTGATTTTTTGCGCAATGTATTAATTTATTTATTTCGTGGGTTCAGACGGGTGGGGCACAAATTAACTGGAGTGAGATAATGACTCAACCATATGATTTAGCAGTGGAATGTTTGCAAACAAACTTTTATGGTGCAAAGAGAACTACTGAAGCTTTGCTTCCCCTACTCCAACTATCCAATGCACCACGGATTGTAAATGTTTCGTCTTCAATGGGAAAGTTAAAGGTACAGTATATTTCAGGTCTCTCTCTACACGTTTAATTTCGTTTTTTAATAGATTACATTTGAGCTTAATAGAATACATTTAGCTCAAGAATAATTCAATTGAGCAGCAATACCAAGTCTCTGTACTGCTGTCGTTTCTTATCCAGTATATGCACTCTAATACTCGTGGAGATCGTTGACATCAAAATTTCGTACATTAATTTCAGAATATACCCAATGAGTGGGCTAAAACTGTGCTGAATAATGCTGAAAACCTCACAGAAGAGAGTATCGATCAGGTGCTGAATGAGTTTCTGAAAGACTTCAAGGAGGATTCCCTGGAAAACAAAGGCTGGCCTCGTTTTTTGGGGGCATACATACTGTCGAAAGCAGCCATGAATGCTTACACAAGAATTCTGGCAAAGAAGCACCCTAATTTTCAGGTCAATTGTGTGTGCCCTGGCTTTGTTAAAACAGATATTAATTACAATACCGGCATATTGACAGTCGAAGAAGGTGCAGAAAGTCCGGTAAGGTTGGCTTTGCTGCCTGATGACGGCCCGTCTGGCTTGTTCTTTGTGAAGAAGGAAGTGTCGTCTTTCGTGGAGTAATGTGTTTTCGATCATTGAGAATGAATGTCCATCCATTTACATTTCATCGAAAAGACCGGAAACTATTTGATGATTTTGTTGAATAAATTTCTTTGCAGATGTCTGAACTCCCAAGTTTCAACTGGAAGTTTTAGTTCACTTAAAAAGGTCTTTGTTTGAGTGAGTTATAAGTTAAGATTTACCTTCTAAAAAGGTAAATTTTGTTATAAAAAATTGAATTGATGTTATTTTTAGTAATTGAGTATTTATTACTTTTGTAATTGTGTAAAAATTAGCAATTAGTGTAAATTGCATAGTGCAAAATATTACATACTAGCTTGCTAACATATCATTGTTATAATGAATTTGGAGACCTTAATATGTAGCTGTGGCTTGTGATTAAGCAATCCAACATTTGTGGTGTTTATTTTTAAGAATACATATGATGCAATAATAATAATTAATACAATGCAACACGACTTCACATGATTAACACAACTCTGCCATTGAGAATAACAACAAAGTAAAAAAATTACGTACATTATAATCCGGTGTAAATTATAATTTGAAAAAAAAAAACACTATAATAGGGAATAATAGTGTGTGTAAAATTGTAAGTTACAATATCATAATTAAGGGTGTTAATATGGCTCGTCGATTCGGGCGATCCGTCAGAAAAAGCCTGATCCGGGCCGGGCTGGGCTGGCTCATGGCTTGAGTCGAGCCCCATTTTGGGGTGTCGGCTCGTGCCCTAACCAACCCGTGTCATGAGCCACTTTCTGCTAATGACGAGTTTAGCCTTTCAAAAATAGTAACCTACAAAACTTTTTTAAAAACAGAAATTTGAAAAAAATAAAAGCGCAGTTTAGCTGCCTATGTTGCAGGCGGCAGTATCTGCTTTTTTTTTTTTTTTTT